>WURT03028816.1:0-15394 GCA_009936505.3 Holothuria glaberrima | reverse complement strand
AACTGAGCCGTAAAACCTCATCTAACTCTAACTCTACAATAATCGAAGTTAAAACTGAATATATTCAGTAAGCCCCTTAATCTCACACAACACAAAGATGAATCATAAATTTGCCTCTAACTAATTTGAACTGATATCAAACTTTCAAGAAAGAAAAGGCAAAAAAGATCTTCTGGGTATATTATTTTCCTTTGTCCAATCTAACCAGCAGTAATAATGCAGAACTTACTCCAAAGCTGGTTGAAGGTTTCGTTCTTTGAGGGAAGCTAGGATCCGGTAGATCTCAATGAATGGTTCCTGTGCAGATTCTGGGATATCTAAAGCTGCCTCCTACAGAAATAAATGGACGATAAATATTAATTCAAAACTGAAAACTGATTGAGCACATTGCGTATGTAAACTGAGAGAGTATCAACTGCTTCAATACTGAAACATGTGAGCTAGTATTACAAACAAGAAAAATTTTTCGTCTACACTCAATAGTACATAATACGCAGATTATGGTCAAGCTTTAAAGGCCAACTCATACTTGAGAATCGCACAACAAAGCTATGAAAGTTGAACTAGTTTTGGAAAGATTATCGGTATTCACCACTAATATCGGCCGATGTTCTCCATTTGATCCTGCATCAGTATCGGCAAGATTTACCTCACCAATGAAAATGAAGAATACCAGCCGATACCAATGGTGACACTGATAATCCAACACTATTCACTACTACAAGGATCTGTTTTCAACAGGAAGTAAGAGTTTGCTGATTAATCCCTCCTTAAACAGTACATTTGAGAACAGATATATAACAAGTAAGATAACCTTAATTATTTACTATACCTTAGCAATACTTTCTGCAATATCTAGCATTCCTTGTCTCAGAAAATGCTCATTGATGACTTTGTTCAAGAGTTCCATTCGCTTTGAATTTTCAAAGGTTGGCTCTTTGCTGAGACTGAGAAGTCTATCTGAAAAATTCTGAAAGAGAAGGAAAAGACTAATGTACATAGATGCATTGAAGTGAAGCTTCAGGCTGATGGAAGGGAAAAGCTTACTACTTACTAGTGTTTCCAATATCTACTCTTTTCCCTTCCTAACCTCATACCAAAACTGGAGCAAAAATAATCTGCAACAAGTTTAATGTGAGTATGGGCTTTGCCTCCTGGCTGATTTGATTAACACCCCCTCCCCCAGCAAGAGAAAATACATTTGACTTATCATGCACATCATGTCAGCATTCAAAAGAAACATGGGAAACTGGCATATACAGTACTGTAGTGCTAGCAACAGCATCGAAGAAACTGCACCAGTAGGATATTCAAAGGGCAAAAATGACAAATGATAAATGATGGGAAGAATATATTATGCCCTCACCCTGCGCAGCATATAACCCTGTCCTGCCCCCACCTCCCCCAAATGCCAGTCTCTGGATATGCTATCAAAAAAGAGGCATGTTTTTCACAGTTTTAATTTGAAAAATCTTAACACAAACATTCAGTAGGAACTCTGTCATCAATAAGGAACTTAGATGTACCTTGTCAATTGTTTTACCAACTTTGGACACACTGCTGTGAATTTCTTTGTGGCTTCCACCCAGGGAAGAGGTGACTTCTCGTGAACGTTTCAATTTCTCTCTGAAAATGTTGCTGTGAAACTGGTTTAGTTCTTGATCAGAAGGACCTGAGGGAAAATGAGAGAAAAGGGTAAGAAAAAGTGAAAACTGATAGTTTTAATGAACAATCTGACATTGGCAGATTATTGATCACAAACCAGAAAGTCAAAAGGCTAAGTGATTCCTTTTCTATGAAAATATCTTTTCATTGCTTTTACTGTCCACAGTCAAATTGACACAGTTTGAACACTCCAAAAAGTCAGGCTGCTAACTTCAATACCTCCCACTGCAGGCAAATTTAAAACCTGAGATCGGTCCCCAGAAAGAATATCAACCAATTGACACAGGACTTAGTGTGAAGCCATCTGAGAGACACCAGTAGCAATAGTGAGAGCGAGAACTGGCTTGAATGGCTGCAACAAAGTCTAATCAAGACTTGTATTGTGGAGCTTCAACGAAAGCTGGCCAAGTCAGCTATTCAACTGGTCTGCACAAGTGAGCTTCAGACCGGGAGTGCAGCCAACTTCTTAAGCTGTGCTATGGATTAAGGTAGTACAGAGTACCCTGACAGGTGGAATGTTAAATGTCTCCAAATCTTCCAAAAATTGAAAACCTTTGTGTATGCTAATGAGCTGGTTGTAAGCACAATTTGGATGGTTGACCCAGAAAAGGTAAGGACTTTCTTTAAGTTTGTGTCCACTGTCCACAATCTCAGAGGAATAGGGGCCAAATTAGAATTACTGGCTGAGCTCTAGGTACCACTATCACAAATTGTAGTCTACAAGTTCTTTGTGATGATGTTGTGGAAAAACTGAACATCACTTTTTCAAATACCCTAGAATGAACTGCAAACCATGGCAGATGCTTTTTTTACAGTAGCTTAACCAATACAAAGTGCCTGGATTACTATATTCCATGTGCTCTACCACACAGGCATTCTCAGCATTATATGTAGGTCTACCATACATACAGTATACTAACAAGGTAGGACAAGGAACAGGGAAACACAAAACTTGGCCTATTTGTCCATTCTTACGCCCACTGCAAACCTTGTGGAAACCGTTTAATCATGTTGTTAGTTTGAGCGTGGGATGTTGTTCTGCCCCAACAAACGATGTGACTTAACAGATTCAATGAGGTTTGCAGTGAGCAAAAGAGTGTAAAAAAGGCCAAGTTTTGTGAGAAGCTCCTACCTTGTTAGTATATGTATCTAGTGTTTGTATGTATATAATGCTGAGAACGCCTGTGCTCTACCAGAGCATGAACTACTGACCATCACAATTTGAATGCCTATCATCCTACAGATTTTTCTTGCTTCCAGTTCTTTATGTGCGTATTAAAGTCATCACATCTTCCTTGTTCCTTGACACTTCATCTTGAAAGTTGCTGGTATGACCTCACAAGGTGGGTGGAGTTGGCTAAGTGGTTGAGTGTACTGCCTTGCACACTACCCGGATCAAATCCCGGTGGAACCACTTGGACATTTTCTAGGGACTTAAATTTACTTGTTCAACATTGCTGTTCACAGTGATGCTGAGGGGGTTAAATTGGTGAACTTTAATTTGGTACCTTGACCGTCTATATCAGGAAGTTGTGAGCTTTTCTCAGTTCACCCACCACCCCTCCCAGCCTTTGGGGAAAGTGACTAAAGACTGGGGATACACAATGTCCGTCGGATGGTGGCCTCTTTAATATATCTTGTGTATCGTGAGATCATGGCGATGAAATAAGAAATGACTGGCACAGGGCTAACTGGGTCAATTATTGTACAATCGTTCTTTTGTTGCCTGTACTTCAGAGGGAGAAGAGGTGTTCCATAGGTGTCTCATTTTCAATCCAGTTACTGTTATCTTGTGCTCTCTTTTAAATAATCTTACAGTTTCGTGACAAGGAAGAACATATAGGCCTTAGAAGGATTTCTGATATGACTCCGATTTGAAGTAGGCCTAAATGTACCGTAAAAAAACTGCCCCTATGGTTCGAATTTCGGTTGTGCCTTACAGAGTATAATGGACAGACTGCTAAATTTCAGGCCAACAAGTTTCACTATAGTCACAGGGGTCAAAATAAGCAGTCAAATACCAGGAGCTACTTTCTGCCAAAGTTAACTCCTGTTCCACAGGCTTTCATCCTGGACCAGGGGCTACTTCTGGTGACCCGGGAGTTACTCTGTATTTTAACATTTTGGATTTTCTCATTGTTACTACCTGCTTAAAGTTGCACAACAATACAGAGTGCTTACGATAAGTCAGTTTTTAACATTGGCACATGGTGACCAAGAGGGGACAATTTCTAGAAGCAAAATGAGGAGGAATAACAGACCTCGTGCATTCTTGGTCGGTATGGTTTGCAAACAGGGTCCGGAACATTTTTTTTAATTTCACATTACCTGATATCGCCCTTACTCAAATCGCCTACCACTGAACAGTGCAAAACCTGACCCCTGGCTGACAATTTGGGATTTTACTTGATGTTCACACCTACAGATTATAGCCACTGGGACGCTTATCAGGTTTTATAATATTTTTATTGATATTTCAAAATTTTAGGCTATAAAAGTGGTAGCGATTTGAGTAAGGGCAGTTTCACATAATGCAGGTGCTATTTTCAAAAAAAAAAAAACTTTTGGAATTTCCGGTGCTTTTTCCTATTCCGAAGGACAACCATATTGTAAAATTTGGTTGTCCCGCTCAAAAAAGGGTAGTCCGAAGCGTAACCATTTTCACAACCATGGAATTGATAGCGCCTTAATATCACCAGTCTTCCAAAGTGGCTTTCACTTTTAGACAGCCTCCCCCATCTACAGTAGGTATGGTTACTGATTTTATCTGAGGAGCAACACTCATTACAAGTCATTGGCATTTTCTGGAACATTAAGGGGGAAGGGCCAGGGCCATGGGGAGAAAAATGATTCTATGCATTTCTATGAGATCCCCTCCCTTTTTGAAAATTTTTGGAAATTTTGTGTTCCATTTGAGGAAAAATGAATTTGGAGTATGGAAGTACTGCTACTGTTATCTGTATCACTTGTTAAATGCCAGTGGCTTAGACGTTCTACAAAAACCATTTTTCCATCTTTTTTTACTCATTTGTGAAAGGGCAAACAGGAGAGTGTTTGGCTTTATTTTATTCTTAATATCGGCTTTGAAATGCTTGAGTGCGCCATTCTCGGGGCTACCATGCTATATATTATTAATAGTGTATAGTATATAACGCTTCGAACGCCTGTGCTATGGCAGTGCTATCTGGTAGTTGCCCTAGGCATAGCCAACACCTCCCTTCCACAGTTCAAATTGCTCTTCGGAGGAATCACTACTCACTATGCTGACTTGGCTTCAATAAACAACACTAAATTCTATGCGAGCTTACACCTAGGCTAGGCTATACTGTAGCCTATACAGTAAACTGTATCTGCTCGTTAGTGTAACTTATAAACTTTACCCGATGACAGCAAGTCCTCTTTCATAGACTGTAAATCTTCCAGTAAATCATCGATATTTTTGTTTATGTGCTGTTTCGCTAAAGAAAACTTGTGTAAAACTTTATCAACGTCCCGTTCAACATTCTGAGGGGCTTCCATTTTTGGAGCAATCTTCTTTTTTCTCGACTTCTAACGTTTGGTGAGTGCTGAATCGGGATGTATACTAAAAATAAATATACTATAAGCGTAGTCAGTGTAACTCTAACGAGAGGTAACGTGTTTGCGTTCGGTCTTCTAACTTATAATATACTTCGCGAAGATATTTGGTGAAAAGATCGGATGACCCGGTGGCAGAGTTACCCTAATAATTAAGAACGTAAACAAAGGGTAATAGTGAGGTATATAGTACTAAAGTAAGCCCGAAGCACCTCGTTCAGACCTTCGACGGAAATAAAGACCGGACAATGTGTCAGATTGATTGATTGATGTTCAATCGTAAAATTACCGTTAGAAATGCGTTGAAAACAAGAGCCCACAAAAAAAAAAAAAAAAACACTGAAAAAAAAAAAATCCAAAGACTAGCTACGACCTAAAATTGTAAAAAGGTTAAATATAATAGGCCTATACTATAAAAAGTGAATAAAATTATCAGTCGCAAACCTAAAACATAAAGGCAGAAAATAGTAAAATATTAAATTTTTTCAAAGATAGAAGTTACAAATAATCAAATATGATGTTGAGCGAAGTTCATCTTAACAGTATATGAAAAGCCTAAAAGTTCTCAGTCAACTTCCTAGAGCCCATCGAAATCTTTTTTCAACCAGAAACCAAAATACTTCATGAATCGGACTACATCTTGAATTGGACTGACTGCATTCTGAATCGGACAAACTTCCTGAAATGGCGGACAATCTGATACCCAATCAAAATTCACCAATTTAAACCCTCTCAGCATCACTGTGAACACTGAGCTATGCTGAGCAAGTAAATTTTTGTCACTGGTACCCCAGAGAATTTCCAAGTGGTTCCAACGAAATTTGATTGGCAGAGACCAAATTAGTATGCAAGGCAGTACCACTCAACCACCAAGTCAACTCCACATATACTCAGCTCAATCGTCCATCATATTGGTCACATTCATAAGCGTACGAGGCGGCGTCAGGGGGCATATGCCCTCCCAATTCGAGCAAAAAAGATTGATAAATTACATTAAATACGGGTAAGTTAATAAAAATTCGGGCAAATTGGTATCCAATTTCCATATTCGTGCAAAAACTAACCAAGCCCCCTAAAAAATTGACCCCCGTACGCAGTACGGGCACGGTGACATTTCAATGTCCGTTCTTGGAAAAAAGAATAAACAGGTACGGTAGCACGTGCTAAGCCAGTACCAATGATGCCCTTAGCAGTTCTTATCACCGATTGTAAAGTTTCCTATTATTAATTTTACTCGTGATACCCAAAGCAGACTGAAATAGTTTTATTTACACCAGTGGTTCCGCAACCTTTTTCAGCTCAACGCCCCCTTTCACCGACTTTGACTGGGCAATCGCCCCCACCGGTCCATAACAAAGCAATGGTATGCAAGAAACGATGAAAATACAACCACCTATTGAAGTGTGAAGCGCCCCATCTCTCCCACAATTCCCTAATGGGGAATCACTGGACCAGTGGGGGACCAAGGGGAAAAGGTATGGGAAGCTCTCGGATATTTAAGAAATTGTCAAATCAAGAATAAAGCACTGTAAGTCAAAATTTTATATCTTCCGAGTATCTATCTAATAACCTTAACTGCTCACTAAAGAAATTACAAAATATACTTAAGACCAGTTTGTATTTACAATGCTTACGGTCTCTTCTTTGATGCTGCAAGGAAATTGCACTGTGAGTGGGGGTAGAAAGTATGGTATTTGGTCACATGACACATTGAAAGACTTCTGCCACCGTGCACCAGGGCCGTAGTCTCGCCGAAATCCCAAAGGCGGCAGGTCATGACATCGTCCAATGGCGTGCTAATAATAGTTGGCACCCAGGCGAATCCCTTTTTAGCCTTGTCACCAACTGCCACCCAGAGAGAAGGGTGTAATTAGAGGGGTCTAACAGGAAGATATGACATTTTGTAAAGTCTCTTTTCAGGTGCAAATTGATATTTTTGGAAAATCTTATAACTGATTATGTGTTTAGAAATTCGCATTATTTAGTGCTCATTTTATTACTTCGTTTTTGTTCATGCATGCTGTTTAAATGGCGGGGTAGTCCACCTATTCTTTGAGAAGTTGAGAAGTTGCTGTGTATGGTGCCTAAGATGCAAAATAGTGCTACTTTTAGGGCCACCGTCGGTTAGTGTGTAGCTTTGTTTTTGTCAAACATGCCTCCCAGACTGGCGTAAAATACATGAAACCTTCTTCACTTTCAAAGCCGCATCTAAGCACTTTCTGAGACTTCATTCTTTAGATTTCGAGAAGAAAAGTTGTAACTGGAAAAAATTATTCATGTAAAACCACTTCGTTAGAGAACACATGACTAAAAGGAACCCAAGTCTTACAAGCTCTTTAATTTCAGCATGAAATTAAAATTTATCACATGACTTTATTTTATATTGGCAAGCTGTTCCGGACACCGAGTGAGAAGAAATACTAAAATTCTTTAAAGAATAATAGGCTTCATCAGTGTTGTGTGTATCATGCATGAGGGCGGAGGTTCATTCGTTTGTGCGAGTTACCCGAATAAGAACCTGTCTGCACTGGGAGTTCGGGGACCTCTCAGGGGAAGTTTTGGAAAAGGGAAACCTTTATATGCGATTTCTAAGGTTCTGAGGAACTTAAAAACAGTATTTCTAGTATTTTTTTTAAAGTGAGCCATTTTTAGTTAGTGTTTGGAAATCTCAGGGGGAAGATGCTTCTCTTGCCCCTCCCCCTCCAACGACAGGCTACTGTCCTAGCCACTCAAGCTGCCCTAAGTTCAGGTCGTTATCATGATGAAATAGACGAAATTAGCTCACCTCAAACTTGCATTTTTGAAAACATTTCAAAGTGTTCCTTTATAGTACATTGCAAAAGTAATCTTTAATGTTACAGTTATTTACAATTGTCTCTTCTGTCAGTATGTCATGTTTACCGACAGCAAAGAATTAAAAAACTACAATTTCGAGGAAAAAGTGATGGAATTATTCTTAGCCATGCCCCCATTCGCTTACAGTTTTCACTGGCACTCATTGGAATATGAGGGTTCTTCGTCAGGAAACTTTTAATATTAAACATCTGTTAGATGCGATTTTCTGACATTTGGCTTTAAAATAATTCACAAAATAGTATCCTACTCGAGGAGGGATTGCTAGACCTACGTGACTTGTTGTTTTCTTTTTATCTCCTTTTTAGTCAGTTAGTTGAGCTAATTTGGGAGCTAATCTAGAATTGACCTTTTGGAACGTGGTAAAGACCTTGTTTAAACTGAACATCCCATTTTTTTCAAAACGCCCCCCTGCCGCCCCTTAGTGTTCATCGCCCCTGAGTTGTTCAAACGCCCTTAGGGGGCGATAATGCCCCGGTTGAGAATCACTGATTTACACCAATACATGAGCCGCGAAGCCAATTTTGCAGTGAGGGAGCGGAAGTGAGGGAAGCGGTCCAATATTTTCAAGGAAATAAAATCAGTTTAGATGGGCCCAAAATGCTCACTGCAGAAAAAGTGCGGAGGCTAAAGACCCCGCAGCACACCGCCCCTCCCGTCTCTGATGTCCCTGCAATAAGCTTTAAGTGCTCTTAATTAGTCTCTGGTGGCGCTTTTTCAGAACCTCCGGTGTGTTTGCGTTTCATGATAAATTGTTCATTACAACTGCGGCCTAGCAACTAAAAGTACTTGTTCCTCTTCCAATCCATTAATGAGAGGGTTCGTAATATTTTACTTTCGCCTGAAATCAAGGCTGTTTGCTCTTTTTCCATGGGCGACCTTTTCCGGGCTCTGGGTCTTTTTAGTGGACCCGGACGTAATAAATGACTAGCTTGTGGCCGATATTATAGCCTGCATAAAACTAGTCAGGGTGTCGGAAGTAAAAGTTATGGACGCCCAAACCATCGCAGGGCTGCAGGGTAAGTCGGGGAGAGGAGATAAGCATCATCATGGTGCCTCTTTTTGACATGGCAATGCTTCAAAAAAGTGGTGCTCTCTCAGGAATCTTAATACACCATAGGTATACAGTCTACCGTATCGTACTTAGGCCATGTACACATATTTGCAAATGTTAGACTTTTTGACTGATTAAACGCACAATAGCCTGCTTACAGCATGCTAGAAGAGGGGTGGTGAGTGGGATAAAGGAAGAGGTTGGGAACTAGCCGCCGCTGGGACCGAAGGTACTGTTCTAGGGACCTGTTTTACAGGTTCCAATGGCAACAGAAGTTCTTGGGTATTTACAAAATTGTGGACATTAGAATGACGTACAGTCCGAATAAAGGACGTTACATGTACACTAAATAAACCAAACTAAGGTAATTTCCATTATTTTCATAATGTTCAAGTTGTGTTGGTCCATGCTTCCAGGATGAATATAACTGTTGGGGCCCAAGTGAATGACGACCCCAGGAACACAGGGCATTAAAACATTGTGAGCGTTATAGAATGAAAAATTCTTACTCGTTTACAGAGGACAATGGCATACTACCAAAGTCCTTTGAAAGCAGTGAACTGTGAGTCTTACAAACAGGGCATTGTGGGCAGTGGTGTATTTAGGGTCACGAGTCAAAGAGGTAGGAAGCTTTGTTTTCCGGTGACCACCAAAAAATATAACCCTTTTGTGTACATGGCACTCACTCAGAGAAGGAGCATGGACAGGCATAAAAGCCTGTGGTCGCAGATTTTATCATAGGGATGGGGGGGGGGGGGTTACGCAACTATCAACAATGGATGCCCGCAAAGCACCGAAAAAATAGCAGGTTAAGAATGAATAGTTTTCGAATTTTTAGTTACTTCATCTTGCTTCCCTAACCAGAGTTCTCCATAGATTTTCAAGAGAGGGGCGCCCACGCCCGTAGCGCGTACGCGATCGCGAATGACATTGATTCCCTCACAAATATATGATTATTCCCTGCCAAAAAGAAAAGAATGTTTGTAACTTTTTGCTTCCAGTTTGATGGCGGAATTTTTAAGGGGGCGTTTGCTATTTCAGGGGACGTCAATTTTCACTCTGGCAGCAGCCCCCTTAAACACCCTCGTGGAGAACTTTCAAAAGTCATATCCTTAACATTAAAATTGCCTCCCCTGCTCCCGTTTCCTCCGCCCTAACGGTCTTTTGAGCTCGGTAATTAGAGCTATTCTGGTCAAAACAGCCAGGGGCATAAAAGTTGCATGGGACTTAGAAAACAAAATCGCGGTAGAAACCAAATCTCAATCTGACATCTGTAAAAGGGAGGAAACTACCGATTTGCGATGGGTGAGTGTAAAGTGCACCGAACGAACGATGTGGTAATTTTTAAGGCGTTTAAATATGATGGTCTACTTCATTTTAATTCATTGCAAAAAATTCCCATTTGCGGTTACCAAAAACAGAAATACAAAGTGTAATTTTTTACCATTTTTAAACTCTGTAGACGGTTGTGTATGCCATCCCTCTCATTCCAAAGTCACATTTCCCCCGAATTGCCGCTTTTGCCGGCAGGACCGTCTACCGGAAAGGGGATCCACGGGTGGGTGGGGGGGGGGAATTGTAAACTATGCAACGGCATACAAGCAGGGGTCTATGGCTGCAGCCTTCTATATCTCAGGCAGATTTTTGGAAAGAAAAGATCGGGCAATTTTCGCAGGCAGTGCATGCATTTTTCTCACAAAAACAGCCCAGCCTCCCCTTCCCCCGTAAGCTGGTAAGAATATACCTTTAGGGAACACTTATGTTAAAAGTGAGATTTTGACACAGCTCCCTATAAAGGTACCCGAAAGCATTAAGAAGAGTACCGCTGGCTCGTAGTGTGAAAGAAAATATTTGCCAAAGATACCTCCAGGATAATAGGACACTGCATTCTCGGACTTGTTTGTAGTATTTAAACAGAAAGCCAAAGGGCTTGGTGATTCCTTTCCTCATATGTATAATTTTAGTACTGTGGTTTCAAATTTGTTGTGAATTTACTGTGCTTACATTTAGGCAAAAATGAGAATAAATCGCACCGATCGATAATTTGTGAACATGGTCATAAGTTAGCTTCTTCAATTGCTTTAAATTTTGATTGATAAATGCCAGATATAATATAAAACATAATTCATGCATTAAAAATTATGTTTACAGGGTTTA
The DNA here is from genome assembly GCA_009936505.3 of Holothuria glaberrima. Taxonomy (NCBI): domain Eukaryota; kingdom Metazoa; phylum Echinodermata; class Holothuroidea; order Aspidochirotida; family Holothuriidae; genus Holothuria; species Holothuria glaberrima. Next base: position 4,089 of record WURT03028816.1, on the reverse strand, counting down.
CAGTCCGATCTCTGGAGATCAAAATTTCCTTAAACTTCCACCAGTAATAATGCATACCATGTATATAATATGTGGTATACCCTCAAGCTAAGTATGAGATTCATACAAGTTTGACCTTTCACCTCTACCAAATGTTATAGAGATCACTTGCTGAATATAGACCACCGTGACAAACACGGGAAGTGTGAGATACTGTTTCTTCGTGAAATACTGGGAATACAGGGTTTTCAAAGTCTGACATTTGGTGACCTTTGGTGACCTCTGGTGACCTCATATGACCTCTGACCCCCACCAAAACTCATACGGACAATCAGCTTAATATATTCATGGAAGTACTACCTGGCTAAACCTACGTCCTATAACAGAAGATGACCCTAATTCTCATCAAAATATAGTACAGATAGTAAAAATAATGGCCGCTGTTCGGGCATTTTGTTATCTGTCTGGGCCTGAAACAACACTATTAAATCATGTCATCTGGAAGCAATGCCAATAATGATGCAACTTCGGAATAAAGTACGGTAAAACCTAAAAAGGGCGCCGACAAGCTATTTGAGTCGGCGGGGGGGGGGGGCAGTCCCCTTACTATATGGACGCCCGCCAATGTTTTGAGGGCTCATTCTTTGTTAATGTACTTACCAACTACTCATCACAACTTCCCATTAATTTAAAAAGTTTACCTAACCCTCAAATCTTTATCGTAGTTAGAAAATTCTACATTGCAACCCTATCTTTAAAAATGATCCCCTAAAGCGTTTGAGCGATAGATTTCTGTAAGGGGTAGTGTGAGGTGTGTTTTCGATTAAGTGATGGATCTATTGTAATCATTTTTTTTATTACAAATCGTTCCCAAACTGTCAAAATTTTCGTAAATCCTTTGCTAGCTATTCAAGTTTCTACGCTCTCCTCACACTTTAACCTCCAGTTCAATGTGTTCTTAAATATCATCCCAAACGTACTACTACAAAGCTACCATCGGTGACGGAGTTATGACAATTCTAATACAAAATTTCGGCTCACTTCGCGGGCAACTGCCACGGTCAAGGTTTACACTACCTGTCTGATGACCAGTATTAGGACGATGAAAGTAAGGAAGCATATTAGTGAGACCTATTTTCGGAAAACTATAGGTTCAAGTCTAACCTCAGACTTGCATCAAGGGGCAGTAATGTGGCAACCTTATATTTTGTGCAACATTCCCAGCGTTAATAATTTGAAGTTTATCACTCAAGGTCATTAAGTGCATTTACAAATAATAAGCATCATAAAATATGTTTATTAATCCTCTACCCATTTTAAATGTTGTTACCTCTTTACTCATTATCATTACCCTTTAGAGGCTTTTCATTTCGTCATTTCAAAATAAGTAAACCTACGATTTATGTAAAGTGCTTGGTAAATTGAAATCATTTCAAAGCTTTGCCGAATATAACACCATTTTGCATTCAAATCCCCTTACATAAACAAAAATTTCTCAAGGGTACGAAGGAGTGTCATCCCTCCCATTATAGATCCACTCCCTTCCATTGCACCCCCACAAAATGTAAACAAGTACACTAAAGTAGGAAAACTTTTCAGCATATGATCAGTTCAAAACTTTGCCAAAGACAGAACCGTTTTATTAAACGAACAAAAAATCTCAAAGTGGAGGGGACATCCCTCCCATTAAACTTCCCAGGACAGCACCTTCTGGCATACAAGCCTGTAGTGTGACGTATAGTAGATAAGTCTATGTACACTTTGCACCGGCTTTCTGGGATTATCTTGTGGTATTGTAACATTATCTTCCGTGGTACCCCGTCATCAAATCTATTGATTACCATATTGGACTAAACTAACGCTAGCCCGCGCCTTGCCAGGCGCGTAGCCGGGGGGGGGGGAGGGAAGCCGCCCCCTTGAGCAAAATTTGGGTATTTTTTCACAATATTACTAGTGTTTCACCTATTTATATGCAGTAAAATAGGCATGGGAAGTGCCATTTCCAGCGATCTAGGAGGCATTTTGGACCAAAATATTCTCGCGCTCCGCGCTAACCCATGGGATCACTGACGGCATACTTGCCAACTCTCCCGATATCGTAAGGGGACAAATTACAGGCCTACCATATCAGGCACACATGGCATCTAGTGGTGGGCCTTTGTACAAAACTAACACCTTGCACTTGTTTGAAGCTGTTATGTGATTCTGCATACTTGTAGAATGATAAATTATTTGCCAACAATATGTGCGTATTTCATTTCTATATGGTTATTCCTACAAAATAGTTCATAAAATACATGTCTCCTTATGTATACAAAATACCGTATAAATTATGCACCAAATCACATATTTTCAAATTAAAACAAAAAATTTCACGTCGTAGGAGGGGGAACACCCTCCCACACCCTCCCCCTCGAGCTCAAGCGCGCTCAGGCTCGGTTGCTTCGCCCCCTCGCAAAAACTTCCACTCCCCCCTCTTGACAAATTCCTGGATACGCGCCTGCGCCTTACAGTGGGCCCCTGGACCTCACGCCTAAAACAGAGAGAGAGCTTCGCATTCACCCAATGATAACGGCTGAGACGACACCACTGGGTATCACGCCTAGGATTGCCTCACTTTCAGATAAAATCCTCCCTAACTGTCTGTTCTAGTTGACGTGGGTATTGATTTATATTTTTACAGGGGCAGGGTTCTTTTCAAATCGCCAAGAGCGTAGCCAGGATTTCATCCTAGGGAGGGGCGGATGAAATGATGACTGATCGTAGTCCTATGGGAGGGGTTTAAGGGTGGACTAGATGCAAAATGGTGCTACATTACATTTGATGCTAGATTTGAATCGAATATATCTCCAGGAATTCCTTTTTTTAAGTAATAATTTTAATTTTTCATCTGAAATCTTCCTGAGAAATTTTTCCATACTCCCAGCCGGCTTCGTTTGTGTGGGAGACGAGCTACACTGATGACCAAGGGTAACGGAGGTGTAAAAGCGCTTTGAGACTGACTTTTTCGGTGTAAGGCGCTATGTAAAACGTGACTGACCATTATTATTAGTGTTGTCAATTTCAGTTATGCAGGGTGAACTGTGTGGGAATTTATATTTTTCTGGGAAATGACTGTTTTTTAATTTAAATTTGGGCAAACTTTTTGGTTTGTAGGATACCAGCGTACTCGGCCTATATGTCCAGTCAAATATATCAGATGTAAATGTAATTAACGTGACAAGGCCGGCTAATTTGGGAATACCGGAATAGGACATTGAAACGTGTTTCTTTTCTCCCATCCCCCCTCTCAGTGGCGGCATCTGCGTTCGGAAAGTTTGTCGGCGGGGTGATGTGGGGGATTGGCTACAAAAAATTAACGCCAAACAACACCCCCTCAAGAATCCATACCTTGTTTGCCTTCCTGGGCTTTGCTGCCTCCTTCTCCTCACCCCTCTATGGTCTCCAGGGGCGCTACCACTGCACCCTCACTCTTCCCTCTTCTTCCTTTCCATTTTCTCTTTTTTCTTCTTCCTCTTTTCCCCTTATTTGGGGGCGACTGCCCCCACCTGGCTACCGTGACGCCGTTTTAAATCGCGGCACCCAGAAATGTTTACGAGGGTAAGTTTGGTACAGGGCCTTTTTTAAGAATTTTTTAGTGGGGGCCATGTTACGAAAGGGACCATTTTTCGCGCTGCGCGCGAAACCAGCCGTGAAGCGCGAGGTTAGCGGGTGGAGTCTCGGGGAAAAAGCCCCTGTGGGGGTCAGGGGGCGAAGCCCCCGGAATCTCTGAGGTTAAAGCATATTTCTGAGTGAAAAATACAGTCTCAGGGTAGGTATATTTTGGTCCCTCTCAGTGCAGCCATCAAATGCAAAAATTCCCAATAATTTTAGTGTATAAGTCTATTCTTCTACTCAGGCCACCATAATATTAATTGGTTGGAGTCCAGGGCCTTCTTTAGGGCCCCTGGTGGGGGTTCAAGGGCAAAGCCCCCGGGAGCTCAGACATTTTAGCATATTTCTGGGTGAAAAATTTAAGTCTGAGTAAAGATCAATTTTGGTTTAAAATGCATCCTCCTAAACAAATACTCCAAATAATTTTAAAATATTAGGCTATTCCTACTGTCAGGC
>WURT03028795.1:0-15394 GCA_009936505.3 Holothuria glaberrima | reverse complement strand
GCATCCTTCACATTTGAATAGAATAAATCTAAAGTCGCTGATTTTCTGGTCGGGCAGGTCACATGCTGATAATAGTAAACACTGGTGCTTTCAAGGGTTGCATAGTTAAAATCTCCATTAATGATAATCACAGCATTTGGGGCAGATCTTTCTATATCATGTATAAGAGCACACAGTTCCTGAGACCCCGTTTTTGCGACAGATCTGTCAGGGATGTAGACCGTACATAATACAACATGAGAAAACTCCCTTGGAAGATAAGACGGGCGCATGTACTAGTTGATAAAATAATGCAAACATACGCACAACTATTATATTTAAGGGTTAGGAAGTCAATTGACTCATTAAGGACCCTAGAGAGCGGGATGAACATTCACCAGCGAGATATACGCCTTCTCTTTGACTCGTGCTCACAGGTTAACGATGCAGGTGTGTTACCGTGTGTACTAATCGCTCCCAGTCCTGCTCCCGGGACCGCCATTTAACTTCCCCATTCGACGGCGTGAGTCATGATATCCCCAGTCTTTAGCTGCACTTTCCAAACAGGGCTGGAGCTGAGGGGGAGGGGTTCCTTACTCTGCACCACTGCTAGCTTGACAGCTGTACTGAGAAAAGTGGGGAAACTTGCAACTTCCTGAATCAGACAACTTCCTGGAACGGCCAACACATAAGCTAGCGTAGCCTGAAGCTTTTGAAAATATGGGGGAGGGGAGTGAATGTTAGTGATCAGTGTCCTCGGGCCCCTTTGGAAATCTTTTTGACTATTTAAAGTGCCCTAGATCAGGGGCGTCGATTTGATTTTGGAAGTGTGGGGGGGGGGCATCTGACCTAAAACTTCTCTCCTATTCTGGTGAGGAGTCTATAAGAGGAGGATACCCAGATGCAAAATGGAGCCAAATGTTTCAATATATGGGGTTACTACGAAAATTGGGGGTATACTTCATTATCCAAAGGAAAAACTGCATGCAGGCTCAACCAAGGGTGGTGCTTTGATTTGCCGAGATGGGGGCCAAGTGCCCTGACTGGGGCCAGCTATACTCTAAGCTCTGATGGATGCAATGGGTTGCCGAAATGATGTTGACCATGCCAAATATAAGGCGCGCGCAGCACGCCGAAAAAATTCGGGTTTTATTGAAACAGATTTAATAATTTTGTTTCCATTAGGAAAAGTTGAAAAAGTTTGGGTTTTTAACAGAGAATGTACCCTACTTAAGAGCAAACCAAGAAATTTGATGGGGCGAATGCACGGTCTCCGTCGGGGAGTACATTTTTAATCTTACCCATTAAGGCTCCCAGACGAAACTAATTTTTTTCTCACAACATATGTTTGCCACGATGGTGAGGTTGAAGGAAGAATCTTCCAAGATAGGGCAAAAAAGAGGGTAGAACTTCGCAACGTTGCATTCGTGTTCCTCTAGAACCACAACTACAGTAGTTGTGGAACCTTTAACGTTGAATAAATCCAATATGTTTGAAATGACGGGCGTTACAGCTAGATAGAACTGAAGATGAGAGCGCGCGTAGCGCGCGAAATTTTTTTGAAGTTATAGAAAGAATTGTGACAGAACTTACTGCCTACGGACCTAATAAAGAGCCACGTGGAATATCTTCTGAGCATGTCTATGTCTTCACCACTACTCGCCTACATGTATATATATATATATATATATAGTGTTCTAATTAGTTACCTCACTTTTTAGTTTCAGGTGACAAAAAGTGTGTGTGTGTGTGGGGGGGGGGGTGACAAATTTGTTAGTGTTTCCCTCCTCTCAAAAAAGTGGAGAGGACATGTCCCCCGTCCCCCCAAATCGACGGTCTCCCCTGCCCCCTTTCTGTAACTATGGGACAATCAGATACCCAATTAAAATTCACCAACATTCACTATGCTATGCTAAGCAAGTAACTTTTTGTCCACAGAAAATTTCCAAGTGGTTCCACCGGGATTTGATTTGGGGGAGTATAGTATCTGTTGCAACTCCCTGGTATGAGCAAAATGAAGACAGTTCACTTTTACCTTCCCATGACTCAACCACCAAGCCAACTCAACCGTGACAACAGGCTACATACTAACTGTCAAGAAAGAATACATCATTATTATGCGATTTCAAATGAGACATGCTCTTACGTCAGCCATAATGCAACAGGCTGTCGACAATAATATATAGGAAATTTGCAAGTTTTGTGGTCCATTGCGTACACATTTGTGATGTACCATCGCCATACTGTACGTACAGGGTATTGTGTCATTAATACTGTAGTACGAGCTTGCGGCGAAGAACCCGCCAGAGTGTTGACTTCATCATCAGCCAATGAAAGTACCTTTCGTAGGTGACGTATTCACTCAGGCCTTAGAAACCTTTCGGTTGTTTACAGGCAACCAGAATCATGGCACGGTTAATTGACTTGACAACTGCTGAATTTTGCTGTTTTTGAGGTAGAAATGAGTTTTGTTTGAGGATTAACAAGTGAAAAGTAAGTTCCAAAGTTTCTGACTTAACCGCATCACTTCATTACTTCTGACAATTCATTTTTAAAGAGTACGCCAAGTGTTTGACGTCCGTGACTCAGTTATGCTATGATAGCAGCATTCCCATTAGGCCAGTATGTTTACTAAACGCGCGTTGTTGGTACTGTTTACAAACTCATTGGAATGGATACATTGTCCGTGTTCTACCAACAAGTGGTATGTGGGATTTGGGTGTAGGCTATGCACGTACAAGGTACGACAGGCTAGCCGAGGCAAAATTTTATAGTATGGGGTCTTACTATATATAGTTACTGTAGTTGACAGTGGTATGATCAAATTTATTATGGTGAGCAAATATGCAGCACTGATAGGCCTACATGTTCTTAATTGTGCAATCTTGGGAGTAATTATAGAATGCAGGTCCACATGTGACAACATTCTTGGAGTGGATTCGCGGATTCATGGATACGATGTTGCCCCACACTCCGAGCTATTTGAGAACAACACACAACACATTGGGTTTAAAGACAAAAATATTTCAAAGCCCAGTGAAGAGGAATCTTGGAGTGCATTCGTGGATACGATCTTGCTCCCACATTCCAAGCTATTTTGAGAACGACTCACAACACATTGGGTTTAAAGACCAAAATATTTCAATGCCCAGTGAAGGAATCTCGGAGTGGATTTGCAGATACGATCTTGCTCCCACATTCCAAGCTATTTTGAGAATGACTCACAACACATTGGGTTTAAAGACAAAAATACTTCAAAGCCCAGTGAAGGAACCTCTTAGTGGCTTCACGGATTCGTGGATACGATCATGATGGTGAGATCGAATCCTCAGATCCGGATACTATGAAGATATTAACAATGGACCTGCATTCTATAATTGTACCCAATCTTGGTGTTATAAGTCATTTGTAGATCAAGGTAATAAAGTCAGGTAAAAAAGTATTCAGAAAGTTGAACAGTGTTTCATTTCCTTTACAATATGTAAATTCGGACTCGGATCTTGTTGGCCTCGGTCTTGGTCTCCAAATTCTGCCCCTGGTCTTGGTCTGGGTCATGACACCAAAACTGGCTAATTTCGAACACTATAAATGTGCCCATGTAATTCTCTAAGTTGTCCATCATCCCCTGCCTAAACTGTCCACATTATGGATACAATTTGAAATAAAGGGAGGGGGATATTATACAACTTGAAGTAAAAGGGGGATGAAGGGATAGTGGATCAATAATAAGGAAATGCTAGGGACTGGGGATTTTAGAAGAAAAAGAGTTCAAATACTAATTACTCTGCCTCTACTCTGCCTCTGCTCTGTTTCTGCTCTCTACTATGGAATTTCCACTTTGGAAGGAGCTGATTCCACCAGAAACTAAAAAAAAAGGGGGGACTGAAACCCCAAGTCCAAATTGATGCTGTCCTTGGCTAAAGTTACAAGTGGGTTTGAGGGTGCAAAAGCTTGCTTCAAGGCCCCTATAAGGTGCAATTTGAAGGGTTTTAAGGGCCATTTATTTATGTAAGTTCAAACATTGCTGCAAAAGTGTCCCTCTTCTTAAGTAAGAAACCAAGATGTTGACAATTTTTTTATTTTTATGGAAATGAAAAGGGGGGATCTTACCCTCCTTTTGGAGAGGGGGGACAAATCCCCCTTTCCCCCATGAAGGAAACCCTGTCAGTGGCGCCGCCATGCCATACTTTTGTAATTGGGGGGCACACCACCGATGATGTCGTAATTTTACCTCAATTAAACTGCCATGCTTGTGTAAATTGCACCCTTTTTTGTGCCCTGCATTCTTGTACAGCAGTGGGGATCCTTCCTTTGTCACTACATAAAGGTGCCATACTGGGGGAGGGGTGTAAGGAGATAGGGTGTCCCCTCTCCTTCAAGAAATTTTTTTTAATTTAAGGTTGATTAGATAAAACATGGTGCTGTCTTTGGGATATTTTCAGAGGTGATCATATATGACAAGGAAAGGTCCATAATATAGTGAATTCTAAGTTTTGGTTAGGTGAAAGAGGAGACTATGCTGTCTAAGAGAAAATTACATTGTAAACAAATCTCCTGAAGCGCCTCTCCATTTTGGCTACTGAACTGCCTTCTATTCAGGATAGCTTTTTACTTTATGCCAAAGTATGTGTGTGGAGTTCACAAAAACATTCTTTGACTATTACCCAAATTCCCCTTTGCTTCATTTTGCATTATAAAAAGGCATCTACTGTAAGGCTGGCAGATACTGTACCTGTATAGGGCTCCCAGAAGCTCTGAATCAGTTCTATAAAATGGGGGAAATGACATAATGCTTACAGTGGGGTAGCCAAGATTTTTCTAACAGGTTGCTATGTGGTATGTCGTGTGATTGCCGGCGTGGGGAGGAGTCTAAGGGGAGGGGGAAATTTTTGAAAAATAAGGTGTCCTCACATGCAATCTGGTGCCACGTATGATACTTTTGAAGTAATTTTTTTTGTTAAAATTTTTTACCTATATTAGGTACTAAAAATGGCATCAGTGAGGGAGGCCCATGTCCTAATGGCCCCCCTGAATACTCCACTGAATGCGTATTACCTGACATACAAATGATAATACAGAGTATGATGCCGAGCACTTTACAACTATCATATTTTTACTAATTTTGAAAGAAAATCCAGACCAACAGCTTCCAGCAATGGGGAATGGGCGGGAGGGAGAGGTGCAGGAAGGTGATATTAGACCTCCTTGATAGGTATAGCAAAAGGGGTGAAGGACTAACAAGCGCGTTTCAGATTGCTGTTTCGTCGTAAGTGTATTGCAGTAACCATCTATACCAGTAATGGCTGCGCGCGAAGCGTTGGGTAAAAATTTCTGAAAAATACATTACGGCAAATATGTACGTTCATGTTCCAGCCTTCCACATCATGCTACAAATTAGATTGAAAGATACCATACTGATGCAAGTCCCCTACAGAGGTTTAGCTCTGTCTCGAAGTTGTTGTGATCAGAATAGTACCGGTACCATTTATTATCACCTTCATAATGGTCATGAGATGGATTACAAACCGTGTGGCATGCGGCCGTACTGCACCAAAATTTTTTGTTATGTAAGATTTCCATGACAAAACCTACATTCAGAATCTGCATCAAAACACTTTCAATTGCGGAACAAACCTACATGCCACTCAAAAAGTTGGTCTTTCACCAGGTAATTTGTAAACAGCTTTGGACTTTTGCTGCTGTGCTTCTCTGGGAGATGCTATCGAAAGATATTGATAATTAGAACATTGTGGTAAGGTTTGAAGCGTGCGAAAATTTTGACAGTTTGCAAAGGATTTGCGAAAATTCTGGTAGTTTGAGAAACATTTGTGATAGCAAATGATTACAATAGATCCATCACTCGGTCAAAAACACCCCTCACCCCACCCCCTATAGAAATTAGAAATTTTCAGAATTTTTCGATTGGGGGCATGCGCCCCCCCCCCCCCCGCCAGGGCCTATGTTAATTATTATGCACTTTCAATTTTCATCTGGTGGGGCAGAAATATTTTTTGAGGGCATTGCCCCGAAATGCCCCCCCCCCCACGGTGGCTACGGGGGCTAGCAGGGGTTGGGAACCTTTTTCCTGTGGTAGGCCATTTGTTTTGATAGTTATGACCTCGTGGGGGCCAAAGATGCCATAGGTGTGGAGGGACGTGAATCACATTAAAAAAGGCATGGGCCCTGTTTTCCTTGGGTGAGCCTTTATGGGTGCAGTGCTGATTTGTTCATTCCAGTGAAATGTAATGTAGTGTACCCTGCAGTGCATATAGCAGGAAGATGAGACTACAGGATGACAGTTTAGTACTAAAGGTCAAAATCACACCTAGTATTCTCAGCATATTATGGTCTTGATCAACGGAAGGGGCTGTCGCATTACCCGAGATATAATTTAGAAATATCCATGTAAGTCTATGTAAACAATTGGTATTAAACAGACTTTTTTATTGACATTAATTCAAACAAAACTGTGCAGTAACTTGACTCATGATTGGTCATTGATGACTTTTTCATTCAGTGGTTCTTTTAACTTATAGGTAGAGCTAGAAGTAACTTAGTGGGTATGATTTGTTGCCTCCTATATGCAATTGGCTACATACATCACATTTTACTGATCTGCAGAAGTCATCACAGAGTCCATTCAGTGCTCTGGCTTGATAAATATTTATCATTAAACTTATTTTCTGAATCTGTGTCAATGTAGATCATGCACCACTTGTTAATATACAGTAGATACACAGGGGTTCTATACATATTTGGGGTAATACAGCAGCCCCTTCAAATTTTTGTCACAGTATTAAAAGGGTGACTTTAATTGAAACAGCTTGATGTGATATCAAAGTAGGAAGAACTCAGCTTGATAATTTATATGATAATACTGTATATATGATACATTAAAGGGCATTAGCAGTCGCCCCAAACTTATTTTGAAAGCTCAATCTCAAAAATTTCCTCATATTCCTCTTCCAAGTATCTTTCAGGATATTTCAAGACTTGCATATTTCATACTGAAGGTAAACCAAGCAGCAACTCCTCGTAAATTTCACAATTTAGTGAAAAAAATCATTGTCAAATGATTCTCAAGAGCCAGTCATGAAATAGGGTAGACTACACTAATTAGGGTGACTGCATTTTCCCTTTAAAGAGTCTATGAAATGAGAATTAACAGCCACCTGATAAGATTCTTCCAGTCAATCTAACATCTAAAATAACCTCAGTGTTGAAAAATCCCACTCAGGAGAGTCAGGAGAAATTACAAAAAGAAACTGGTTGTAATATGCCTTAATTTTTAGCTCTCCATAGTTCCTCTGATGTGTGAAACTATAAAATTTGTGAAACTATAACCAGTTACGGTGCAAAACCTTACCAGGCTATATTATCTAGCCGAACTGCTCTAGGAGCACGCTCGCTGCTATCGCCGGGTGCAGGCGCTGGCTCTTCATCTCTCCTTTCTTCAACTTCTCCGTACTGCAGAATTTCTTCTTCGACTAAACTTGAAGAAGATGCAGATAAATCCAACTCTTATTTCTTCAGAAACTGATGATCTAGGGCGATGCCATTTTTCATTGTCTGCAGTTCGTAGCGCATTGATAGACAACATGATTGTGTAACAAAGATTCTAGCTTTGGCTTTGACGTCCTTGCGAGGACGTCATTGTAGAGTCGGTTTTAGCTCTGCGTTTTTCATCTCACTGGTAAATGGGGACAGGATTTTACAGTTGGAAAAGTCCGTGGGCACCACATATGCACATGATCAGCCAAATTTGTATATTTTGTGTTTCTGATGTATTTCAGAAATAATATAGAGCACACCTGGCACTCTTTTACATAGGCTCTTTAAGGAACCAAGCATGCTCAACAAAGCCTCTCAGATATCCACATCAACTACAAACCATTTTACCAGACTGAGTTAAAAAAACCATCTTACAATCATCAATATAGAGAGGATAGTTATAGATAGCATCGGAATCAATGTCCAAATTCCTCCAGTTTGTCGATTCTACTTTATTACACTCATTTTTGTTTGGAAAAGAGGCGGTGGGAGGGGGAGGGGGGGGAGAGGATATCCTCCCATCGATGGATAAAACAACACGAGGTTCAAGAGGTTACCCCTTGGTATGAGTGTGGTAGCACCATGTCCCCACCCCCAGTAGCAGTCGCAATAGCCAGGGAGAAGTAAATAAGACAAGGCATACTATACACTGAAAAGTTATCCTTTTCGAAAAGGATAACTTTTCAGTGTATCCATAGGCGTAGAAAGCTGTGCGAGACTGGGGGCTGAACCTTGTTTCGGATTGCCATCCTGGGGAAGGGGTCTAGAGGGAGGAGGTGGGTGGATATGTTAGGGTCCTTGGATCTATGCAATTTGGTGCAAAATTACTGCAAATTTTTGACAATTCTTACTTAAATTACTGCAAATTTTTGACATTTTTTTTTCAAAAGGGAGGATGTCCCCCTCCCCTTTGGAAAAATTTTTTGGATATTTGAGGGTCCTTAGATGTGATTTGGTACATCAGTTTGGACAAAATTTTAAGGTAAATTACTGCAAATTTTTTGACATTTCTTACAGAAGAGACAAATAAGGGGTTTTCGTTCTTGAAAAGTGGGGGGCCTAAAGCATACTTCTGCCCGCCCCTACAAATTTTGCCCCGCCACCCCGCTTCCTACGCCCTTGGTTTTATCGTAAAGTCCTTGATTACATGTTGATAAAGCAGTGTAAATTTCAATGTACAACATCATGCTGTCCAAGAAGGAAAGAGACCTAACCTGTCAGTTAAACTCATCATTCAGAATGTTTCTCTTCCTATGTTTAAATACTACCAGTTTCTTGTGAGGAGACCAAAGTAACAAATTCTTTCCTTCTACTCAAACTTAAAAAGATTCCCTCCTTTGATCTCCACTCCAATGTGTTGTTAACTGTTATTTGTCAAATCCCATTCATCCTCTATCTAACACATTGTGTTTGTGTATCCAAGTGGCACTCTCCACCCTATAACAAGCACACACTATCACCAGCTACCAATTCATCCTTCCCTCTCTCTCAGATGTTAGTAAAGAAGTGTAGTAAGCTCCTCATCAAAACAAACTCTTCCCTTGCAATACTTTCACACTGACTCACCACAGTGCTGCTAATAGGAAGGGATAACAGGAGTCAAATTGCATTTGTCATTGAGCTGTAGGCTACCCAACAGGTACTTTACCACCAGATGTTATAAACCAGACATGGCCTAGAACTAGCGTCACTTACCAGAAAAATCGACTAGGGTCTTTGGAGTTTAGAGTTTTCATCCTCAGCACAGTCTGGTTTCGATTTTGTCATTACTTTACATCTTGAAGTAAGTTTGGCTGCAATAAAATGTGAATAGCTGCAGATAGAACTTGTTTATGTTGGTGTCGTATTTCATCTTGATGACAGTGCTTTGAAAGAGGTAGGCTTCAGAGTCAAGTCTGTACAGAGGGAAGAGAACTAACGTAATATGCTAGTAGTGTCAGGAAGGTGTAATGAAATCAGTGGAAAGTGCTGTGTATTACTCAAAGAACTGGTCAGTAGTCTGAGTTGGAATTGTAATTTCTGTGTGGAATTCTGGAGGTTTTATTCTGTTAAAATTCTCAGCCATGTTGTTGGAAAGGAAAGTTCTATTTTTGAGATAAAATGTATCAGTCTCAGGCCTTCCAGGATGGTTTATATCTATATTTTTTTGGCCTAAAACTGTTGGAGTTTTCTGGGTGAGTATTAATAAGTGAAATAAGTAAGATGTTTTGTAAACTACTGTACATGTACAGTATATATGTGCTGTGAAATATTGAGTATTGGTTTTGAGCAGTTGGTTATTTTGTAAAAATAAACACTGTTTATGTATGGAATACAATGGACCTGTGTATATTTTATGTATCATGTAGAAAGAAAGATGGTCATACCTGTAGTTCTAGCAAGAAAAATATTTATTTACTGAATCTTGGTATTATGGGTACAGTATAAATTATGGTCAGTTATGACATAGCATTATTTGTAACTTACTTAAGTGTTAGTCGTAGCTGTAAATTGTATGTAGAGTAGGCAGAATTTCATAAGAGTAAAATTATTTTTTAAAATCCTGAACAGCAAGAACAATGTTTGTGTTTATAATGAATTTTATTTTTACATGCAGGCAACTTTTGTAGCACACAATGCACTGGCAGGCATAATGTGGCTGTCTAATGTAAGAATTTTGTTTGGACTGGAGATCTAAGAGTTTAATTTAACATTGCTTTGGAGTGCTTGTGTGTTTCACTGTGTGTTAAGTGTGGAGCTAAAACTTCAAGGCTTTTTGTACTTTTCAGTTCTCCACTTTCTAGCACAGTGCTTATGGTATAGGCTTAAACAATCTGTAAATTTCGGATGTTTTAACACTCTTTTCCTGACCCTAATTAGTAATACTACTCCCAAAGCTAAGGCCTCTAATTGTCACATCCTCTACCTCAGAAATATTTAAAAAAATGACCACTGTCCCCATGTGATTGCATTGTGGTACAGTAGCTGGTCACGTAATTGTCTATGATGATGGAATAATTACAGTACCATGCCATCTCTTCTGAGGTGGTAACCAGGCTGTGACATATTGATCATGTATTGTGTATACATGTTGATTATATTGGCTGATGAACCAATGTGCAGACAACATCCTGGTTTACACAAGGAACATAGAGAATGATCTTAAAGCTCCAAACACTTTCACAAGAATGGTACAGGTAATGACAAATTTTATCAAAGTGACAAAAGTTTCAGAAGAATTTCTTTCAGTAGGCATATTCTCATTCACTCCAAATTTAGTTTTTCTTCCAGTATTGATGCCTGGATCCCACTACTCTCTCCTTCTAACATCCCCCTCCCATTGTGGAAAGATTATAAAAAGGCCTAAGCCAATTTCTTTGATTTTTTTTTTTTTTGAGACATTTATCCTAATTGTTGGTGATATTACAAATCACTGGATTTATGAAAATCAGAAGGGAAAGGCCAGTTTTTTTGTGGTTTGACTTTTTATTCAGGATTGAAATTGAATAGTGTATAGTACTTTGTACTGTACTACAGACATAATTACTTGACTCATGCATACTTTGGAAGTATTCTGGTAATTTAAAAATGAAGTGAAGATAGAATACTTCACAAACTCTACATTTCTGTTCCACCTCTAGGTAAAGTCAGTGTGTGAAAGATCTGCAGAAGGAATTAAACCCTAACTCCTCCCCAGAGAGACGGATTTCTCACAGATTTCTGGTGTTGTGTACAGTCAGTCCTCCTGTAAAGATTTCTCCGTCTTGGCCACTAGAAAGATTCTTGTCCAGCTCAACCATGTGATTCTGCATGGCTTCCAAGCAGATTCTTTCTAGCAAACGTGGTCCTCCAGCCCCCCTCAGTAGTTTCAGTTCATCATCTGAGGGGGAGGGGTCAGACCATGAGGACATTCCTGCATCACCATGTAGTAGCACAGCTAGTGGTCCCACATATGAGAGACCTCCAGGATTTAAGTTTCATGGACAGGAAGTAGTTGCAACCAAGCCTCGCAATGTTTCCACTAAATTTAAGAAGCGGGTAAAACGACATCCTGTGGAAAATGGCAGCTTGCCGACTGGTGCAAACAAAAGTGAGGAAACTTTACTACCAAAAGCATCATGCAAAGCTAAACCGAAGAAAGGTAAGTGTTGTGCAACTTTAAGTACCTTATTTGAGATCCATGGCACTGTATAAGAACCAAGGGCCACAGGTATTCATGTGCAGTATGCAGTGTCAGGAACAAAGTACTGGAACCATTGGGATGCATACAGTAATAGCTTTAGCCTGCTGCAGTCTTTATACAGCTGAGCAGTTATCTGAATTGCTATGACTACAAAACTTGAATTCCAAATTAAAAAAGTGAACCCAGTTGTTACTGTAAGTTTGAAAATGTGTTCAGCCAATTATTTTTTATTTTTGAATATACAGTAAGTTAAAAAAAACCAGAGCTTTGTGTCAATTACCCCTTAGAAGAGAAAACCCACATTGGTCAATGTTTATTGCATGTACAGTGTGTACAATGGTAACTTGCTAGTACCAACATTCCAACTTCTTTGTCATGCATACTGAATTATCCAGTTCCTGATTATTGGAAATATAAGTTATAAGTTTACAACTTATACCAAAATCCAAGCAATTATTTGTTCAATCTTAAAACTATAGATCATAGACTGTGTAGAGTAGATGCATTGCTTTCTTTCACAGGATGGATGTCTGATGAAAAAAAATGTTCAGAGGTATAAAATAAATCACACTTTAGTATTAACTTGACCAGAGTGTAACCTCTTACCACTTGCAATGCAATGAAAAATTAATTTGACATGTATGTTATTTGTTTTATGGTTTTCCTGTAAAGTTAGATGTCTGCAAGAGACAAAATGATTAATTGTTTATAATTGTCAGGGTTATTTAATTTCTTATCAAAATGCCAGAAAACAAGATTGTGAATTGAATGGTTACATTTTAAAACAGGAAGAGGAGCTAAAAGATAGACTGTTTTTCAGTCAGCGAATAATTTCTTGAACATTAACAATACATGTCTACTATTTTGGTGGCAGTATCTGTATTGCTCACTGCAGTTCACAACTTAGTGTTGCTTGTTTAAAATGCAGACTTTTTTGTAAAACTAGAGGCCTTTCTGCAGCAGATTTTTCTTACAGTTACTTGAATATTAATACAAGTATACTGTAAGCTGCTTTTGAAGCATTATCTAGTACTTGGGCTTATAGAATGTAGCATTAACGTTTAATCATGAAGATGGAGTATTACCAAATTATCTGGATACATGTAAACTGTAGATTACAGCTTGGCAAGATACTTTTATGAGGAGTGTCTAGGTTTAGTCAATGCTCTCACTCTCAGGCAAAGAATGCCATACTGTAGTTTCAAGGGCTATTGACCTCTCTGTGAGAAAATCAATCTGTAGGATTACGTTTAATTTCTCACTCAGCCCTTAGCTGTCTGGGTTTTAAGGCATTCCTGCTTTTCCGTTGAGTATGACATTGGCTTTCATTTAATGGAAAGTTTGTACGGGCAGCTTGTACAGTGTGTCATCTAGATTATTTCTCAGTTCTGATGATCTCCTGTGAAACATTTTTATGATAGTAGCTCCAGGTTTTCTGTTACGTTGGCAGCTGATGAAGCTGCAACTTGTGTGTTTTCTGATGTGAGTTGAAAGCAGTAGGAATTAGTGGGGAGGTGAAAGCAGAAGGTACAGTATGGGCCTCATTCATGGCTCCGTATATAGGATCAAAATAACGGCTTGATATCTCTCAAACATTCTCTGCAGGAATCTCCAATACATTTGCTCATGAATCTACAGTAGCACAGTCAAGTAGGAAACTCACTCTGAGTCTGCTCAAGCTGTTGGGGCAAAACTTCATTTTCTCTGTACAGTAGACCCGTACATTAGTGTGCAGTATGCATGCATACTGTATGTACACTCCTCATACATGGTAGTACTGTATGTACCTGTATTATTGTAAAAATATGTCACATTCTTACTTAAGTACCAGTGCAGAATTTCCTAAAGTAGTTAGAACTCCAAATTAATGATGATTGCAGTGTTTATTGATTTAGATTTTAGCAAATTGCTGAAAAGGATTGTTTCTTTTCGTTTTTCTCACAATGATCATGTTTAAAGAATTACAGTAAAATTCACGTGTTTAAATTTATAGGTTTAAACTATCAAGAAGTGAAGGTGCATACTCATGGGTACAATAGTACAGTACATTGTACAGGCTTCGATCCCAGGGCCTGAGAGAATGACAGAATGTTCAATAGTTGAAGTGATGTTACCTGATCAAGAATAGAGAAAACACTAGGTCTTACAGTTAATTTTTCTTTATTTGTCAATACACTATTGATGCTAATAATGGATGAAGCTGTTTGTGTAATAACTGAAAATGGTAGTGTGAATGGCAAAATTTGAAGAAACGGTGCAAACACTGTCAAAATCTGTAGGCTTTTTCTAAACAAACCGTTCTCATTACAACTAGTTTAAACCATGCCTATCAGACCCACTTACTGTATAGAAATATTCTTTGAGCCACACAGATGTATGTATGTACCGAAGAACTGTACATTTAGTGGACCTGTATTGCTGCAGTTATTCATGATTTGCTGGGAATAGTATGATTTTGATGGTTGTATACTGCACAACTGACTTGAGTTTTTGAAGCAAAAGCATGTATTTTCATTGTGATACCCGTAGATGTCACCCCCTAACACTATTCAAGAAGACAGTTGCATAGGCTACTAACGCTAATAATGGTAACCATTTACACTTGTACACTTGTTTGCTTCCACGCATCCCAAGTTTTTGTCCTTAATCGGTATCTATACATATCAAATATTCTACATAAAATGTACAACGATGCACTAATTGACAAAAAATATGTCATGGAGTGTAGATACTGATCACTAGCAAGGGGCACTAATCTAAGGGTATTAAAATTCATTCCAAATTCTTACCGATACCTCCGTAAGTCGTGGTAGCCTTTATATACAGCAGGTATTTTAAAGGCTTGATTCTATCTCCTCTGTAGGCTAAGCTAGCAATGTTTTTTCCTCGATCAATTTGTACAAATTGTTGTAGATAGTTTCTCCAAGAGAACATATATTCCAGCAATTAAAAAGATTCCCTGGTTTAATCAAGGCAACTGCCAGTGTGTACATTTCACCTTGGAAAGTTAACAGGGAAAGTTTGACCTTGCGACATAGAGTAACCATCTCAGCACCGCTGCAAAACTTGCAAAATTTCGAGGGCGCACATACTTTGAAGACCCAAATTTCTAGCTTGAAAGTCCAGAGGTTTCGTACCCATTAACCTGTCCATGAATTGTATTTAACGGCTGTTAGAAGTGGCTAGGTAATTCCCGACCCCACCCCTACCACTGATTCTAGGGAACCCTGTAACCGTCGTAAGCATTGTCTTTTCATGTTATTGGGTATGGTATCATGGGGTCATTTTAATCCGTGAACCCCAAACACGGTAATCTGTAAACTAGGCTTAACTTTGACAGCACTGCTATTTACTGCGAGGACATGGTATATAATTATGTTATGAAAACATTTGGGTGCATTGAACTTACAGTAAGCACATTAAAACATATGCGTAGATCATCAAACATCGTTAATTATTCCCTGACATTGTTTCATTGGCTAATGGCCTACTTTGACTAATCCATTTGTACTGTAGGGGGATTTACCTTTACTACAACAAGGATGGGTTGCTTGAAAATTTACCATATCGGGAGGCTGGAGCTTTTCGATACTATTACTGTACTTGGAAAGAAAATAATTACGAATGACAAGCATGTACCACTTCTTTTAAACTTGTAATAATTATAAAGCAAATGAGATCTTTGGAAATTTTCAAGATTTT
>WURT03028784.1:2405-15394 GCA_009936505.3 Holothuria glaberrima | reverse complement strand
AATTTACTTTCACTGTCAATGTGAACAATAAAACTGATTAGGTTGTTTTAAAGAACTTTGCAGTATGTTAAGTAATCGTAATACTTTGTTAATTAATTTTCTGTCTGCATTACTCTAGTCAAAAGCCTACAAACTAGCATAAGCTTAGTTCCCTACAGTGGGACCCACTGTAACACTATCATGAAATCAACCACCGCTCCTCTGCCTTGACACCCCCACCCCCCCAGCCCACTGTGCTATTTTTTAATGTTTCTCTTTACAAGTGAAAAAATCCGGTTCCGGGCGGATTTTATTCGGCCGGATTTGAAATACTATCCGGCAAAATCCGGTTCCGGCCGGAACCAAAAATTTGGATCCGGTGCATCCCTACTCTTAATTACTGATCAGACAGATTACAGTTTGTTGAGTGATATCAATGTTTCAGAAGAGAAGAATTTGAACTTTCATAATAAACCCCTCAGGGGATAACAATGCTACCAGTGTCCTTGAAACCAAGGTTGAAAAAACAAAGGCTAACATGAGCCATATATGGTATGTTCATCTTTCGATGTCACATATTTGCATATTTAGCTCATGTTTATTAATGATAGAAGTGTGGAATAGAAATTACCCTGTGAAATGGTCAATGTTGTATGGATTTTAATGGGAATTGCGGCTATTTTCTGGATTTTTAATGCGTTTTACATCAAATATACAACTATGTTATTTGCATGTCACACAACCTTTAAGGAAGTTAGTATACTTTACCCTAAAATGAGATTTAGTTACCATTTGCTTATCAGGTAGAGTGTCTAAAATGCAAGTTTTTAGGAAGTAGGAGTCATAAAATTTTCACATTTGGTGGCCAACCAAAGACAAACACTTTTACATCTACTAAATTTGGACATTTTAAGTTGGATATTTTTAAATTTTTATGTTTTATAAAGGCTTGAAAATTGAATGCCACTCTTTTTTGCTTCGACTCTATACCCTAGTGTTTTTATATTTGTAATTTCTTTATGAAAGCACTGTAGATTATAGGGAAAGAGACTAAAAGATTCAATTTCCCTGCATTCTTAGAAAATTATTTTATAATTTTATGATTCATATCTGCCCTGAAATGCATTTCTGTGAAATATTTATATTTTTACAAACTGTGATATTTACCTAATAGGTATTGATAGTAGGCCAATATATTCATGGGGTTGTTGTCTGGAATGTTGTATGAATTCTATTGTTTTGTTCAAAATGAAATTTGCCAGTACAATATATTGAATATTTGAAAGAAGGCAGACAGGATTCATTAAACACACAAGCCATACAAAAAGTGTCCTCATTGAAGTGTCAGCCTAGAAAATTGGACTGAAAGGCAGACATAATTTAAGCCTTTACTTACTATGAGTAGTTGATAAGGTCGAAAGGGCAGCTGACAAAATCTTGAGGTAGTTTTTGTGGTGAAACATTTATACATGACAGGAATGAGAATTAGTATATTTATGTACAGTATGTGTTACACAAAAGTGGCAATGTTTGGAAAGTTCAAACTATATCAGGGGCGCAGCCAGGTTTTTGGTGTGGGGGGGGGGAAGTCGACTCATCATCCCCATTTTTGACCGCCGTCCTGGGGGAGGGGTATAAGGGGAGGGGATACCTATAAGGGGAGAGGGACCCCTCCCCTTTTGAAATTTTTTTGCTGTCCCGAAGGGCTTAGATGCAAAATGTTGCAATATTTTGTTTCTTTTTATACTCGATCCCAGTGTTCTCCACAGGGGCTTTTAGAGGGGCGAACCACCCACTGAATGAAAATGGCGGCCCCTCAAAAATAGTAGCCGCCCTCCAAAAAATCCAGCTTCCATTTTCAAGTCCATTGCTTCAAAACACATACACAAGTCATATAGTATGAAAGAAAACTTTCCCATCCCTCCAGGGATGGTGTCAGGATTTGCCCGACGAAGGGGCCACACTCCCCGATGGGGGGGGCAGCAACCGGAGGCCCCGACAGCCTGGATGCTGTGGGTTGGTGAGGGGGATTTGGAGAAAATCTGTGTACTATGCCATACCATTGCAGGGCATATTTTGCATAAAATTTGTATGTGATAGAGGAAAATAGTTCTGCACTGATTTAATGTTTTCCCGGAATCTAAGCTGTGGAAAAGTGCACCAAGTGTGAGGAAACTTTTCTTGAAAGCCTACACTAAAAAGAATCTGTACATATGAAGCTGATATAGGTCAATTATCTGGGCAGTTGGTCCCTATTGGGCACAATTTACATTGTACTTCCTTCCTCGAGTCACTAGCCGTACCGCACAACAGACATGAGAGAACCTTAATTAAGTTTAGCGAAATGAGATGAAATTCCCCACATTTACATAAATCCATGTATTCTACATATTAAGTTACTTGAAAAGATGGAAAAGGTTTGTTCTTTTTTAGCTATAAGTAAAGGAATTGAGGATGAGTGGGCAAAGCGTCCAGAAAATGTTTGGTTTTCTCGCAGAAATGACCCATTTGAAAGCCAAAATAAGTAAACCAAGCATGGGTGGCAAAAGAATTTTCCCGACAGGGGGCGGGCCATGCAAGCGACCCCAAGTTCCGACAGCCCCTATGTCGAGTGGGTGGTGCAAAGTGGATATGAAGGAGCCTAACTATCCCATGCCATTGTAGGGCGTATATTGCACTATATCACTTAATACTTCAAACTGTCAAAAGCCGAGTTAAGTGCGCACTGATAACTTCTTTTGAGCCTAAATTGCAAAGCGTGTGAAGCCCGCGAAAATTTTTGGTAGGCTTACACAAAAAAACATTTAATCAATAAGAACAAAAAGAAAAAAGGGAAGAAATTTTAGGGGTTGTAGACCGTATCAGGGATAACATACATTGTGTCCAAACCACCTGGACTACCTGATGAAATAGCCAAACTTTACTCTGTGAGTTCAACTGACCTACCGCATGACACACAAGAGAACAGCAACTAGGCTTTGTGATATGGGATGAAATTTATGAACGCTGCATAACCTGTGTACTCTGTCTACCTGTTTCTTGGTAAGGTTAACAGGACAAACACTAACTAGCTACAGTATGTGGAATGGAAGTATTGAAGAAACTGTAGTGACTCTTCAGCGCACGTAGCGTGCCGAAAATTTTGGGTTCTTCATAGAAAAATTGTCTTCTTAAGAGCAAAAACAGGTAAACAGGTGGGGAGACTAGTTGCTGTCGGGGAGACTAGTTGCCGTCGGGGACTGCATACTTTACCGCATCCCCCCCCCGGTGCCATCCCTGCACACCTCCCTCCCTCTCTCCCTCCTCTAGCGTTTGTTTTTTTTTTTTTGCTCTCCGTCATTTTTTCAACATTGCCCATTGTGTCCCCAAAATTCCTGTGGGTGGCAATCTTCCCCCTGCCCCCCCCCCCTCCGGTCACTGAACCATATGTAGATAGGGACTACGTACTTCAATGATGTTGTACTGTAAGCAGCCATGCTTGTTCAGATGGCATAATGTACATGTAAACCAATAAAATTGGCATCAAAATGATTGTATGTGGTATTGTGGTATTGTGTGTTGCAATAATATATTGTGCAATAATTACCATCACTGCTACTCCACTTGATATACAGTATTATGTTGAATGGGTGTACATACATGTATACATGTTGCAAGGATTTATTAAATGACTTGTCATACTGTCAGTAGTTTTGTTACTTCTCTGTATCTGAGAATCTGACTCAAATTCATTCTGGTGCTATTTCTCACTCTAGCTCTATAGTATCAATTATTTTATAGCAAAATTACACAACTCATGTACCTGATACTGTATGTCAGTTGCAACTTTTGAATAGTACTGTATATGCACAGTAGGTTTTTAATGGCCAATGAAGTCAGTTTTTAAATCAGACTTTAAAGAGAGTCATTTGTCAATTAAATGAGACAGTTTGTGATTTTTGAAATCTTTCCTGTGACGTATGTAGAAAATTGTAAGAAGAAAGTTTTTCTGGTTTTAATTTCGTTTTGGTTAAATATTTGGTTTCAATACACTAGTGCTAGTATTAGGAAAGCTGTAGTTTACTTGCTTTACTTATTACTGTAGTCTTCTGCTAAACCTTGTGGTTTTGTTCATACTGTGTAAATGGATAAATGGATAAAATGGATAAATTTTGAGCATACTGAGAAATTCAAGCATAATATCATGAAATCAGTTGGAATTTATGTCTTTCAACTCTTAACATTAACAAAATCTTTTAATCAAAGAGATTTAATTTGTAAACAGTCAGCTTTCAACCAAACAAGCTGGCCTTATTAGTTATTAAACAATTGCCATTTAGATTCAATAAAAAATTTAGTTCAATCATTAGTTTTTGAACTGCAGCTTTCCTTCAACTTGTTAGATGAAGGTATTCCTGGAATTTTGTGTTTGTACATTACTTGTAATATCATTAATGTGCATGTTTAAATTGCCATTTAACAAAACTGCAACTCTTCAAAAGAAATGAAAGATTTCCTCATAACGTCAGTACAGACTGGCATTCTTGTTTCTTACATCTATAGTATAGTTTGGGCATCTCTGGACAGGTTAAAGGCAAGATGGTGTGACGTTGACCTTCCTAGAATTGTTTCCCCTCCTTTTGGAAACTTTAAGTCAGTGGCCTGCACTTCTGGCCAGTTACTTTCCTGCAGAAGTAACAATTTTAAAAGTACAGTAATGACTTAGCACCTTGGCTACTGTAGTTTAGGTTCTTTTAACAATAGCAGGGGGACTCAATCCTGTAGCCCAGTGTTGCACAGTGATGAGCCCTTCCATACTGCAGTTACCATCATACATAGAAAATACCATTGACAGTGTAGATTTTGGCTGTTGGACTGTATTGTGCTGTGGTAGTCACTGTACAATAGGCTATAGCACTACCACTGGACTTATGCAGCATACAGTAACACTATGTATGTAAGCCACACAAAGCATTCAGCACATCTTTTTGGAACCAATACTTTTTGTCTCAAGTTTGTGGAAAATTCACGAAATATTATCTCTGAAACCCTCTCATTTTGGTATTAACTGCATGGAAACTTTTTTGATTAAACTGGATATTTATGATGGTATAGTGGTTCACATGAGTAATAAGAAACTACTGTAAGATAAAAGCCCCAATTAAATCACTGATTTCTTTCACAATATTTAAGTTAGCAATATACGGATTGTATGTTTGTTCCCAGGGCCACAAACTGTGGAGATGCCCAGATTACATTTATGCATCACTGATTTTGATCTGTTTTGGAATTGGATAAAATTAATCCAATTTTCCTGTTGATTAAACTAAGATGACTAACTTCATCTCTGTAATTTTCTGTCATGGTAGCTGTGTGGGAAAGGGAGCATGAGACTTGTAGAAGGCATTTCCCCCTGACCCCCCCCCCCACCCCTTTCCAACTATGCCACCTCTGGTCCTTACTTTACCCCAGTGTATGAGATATCTTCCAATTATCAATGCAATATATATACTGGTATTTATGTAATTGCTATATAATTTTTGTGGTTCAATTCTGTATATAGTAATGATTTTATGTGAGGAAAATTGAACCAAGGAAATTTTAAGCATTTGTTAAACCACTTTGGGTAAATGAATTAGTTGTAAACCATTCAGAAACAGAAGTGTGTATATTTTGCAACAATATGCAAATCTTTAGTAAATAAACCAGTCACATCCTGACTGCATGCAAATCTTTGCAGTTTTTCCACAGTAAAATTGTATGTATAAAGGATGTTAAGTATTTGTCATTATGACCAAAAAATGTAATAGATGGAAAACTTTGACCAACATCAAGTCTGTATTTGGTTTTTGACCTCAATGTTCACTGCAGCCCAATGAATATACAGGTATACGTTTTAAATTTGAGGAATCCCTTTTATCATTGAAACTGGTTTGTTTGGGCAATGAACAATGAAAAAAAAAAAAAAAGGGCAAACTCACCCACCACTCTTCCAGTGGCTGGCCTGTTCAGGTATACGTAGTTGAGGCAGATTACTAGAGTTAGTTAAAGGCTCTCTAAAACTGTATATCACCCCAGAAGGTAACAATTCTCTGGAAGTTTACCCCACCTCTAATTTAGACCAAACCACTTGTTCAGTACAAGACAGAGTCACAGTAGCTTGCACTGAGTTAATTTGCTAGAGGCCATATATGTTGACAGTGTGAGCTTAATTGGGAACATATCTGACCATGGGCTTCAAGTCATTGTTGACCAACCAGAGTGGAGCTGTATACTTTGAATGGATGTCAAAGTTCAGTCATAAACTATATTTAAAACCCTAGTGCTGTTCCTAAATATATTTGGCCCTGGTTTGGGGGAATACTTCTAGTGAGCTGAGAAGAAAAGCAAGCTTTTTGTCAGTTTCCAGTAAAAACAAAAGAAAACAGTACATGACAAAAACAGAATATCACAAACTAAATCATATGTAGCTTTCATGTATTCATGAATCATATTGATCTGCAATATATGGAAATATTGAATATTAAAAGCACCCTCAGTAAACAGGTCACATTATACAGTAGTAAATTTTATGGAAAATGGTGTTATCATACTACGCATGATGCAACAACTCCTTGCCTCGATGCATCGATCTACTGTACATCAGCCTTTTATCCTCTTCTCTTTTTCACATATAACAGTGTGGGTGTATCAATCAAAAATACTACAACATATCAAACTACAAAAGCCTTACATTGAGGGTGCCCTTTCAAATTGTGACAAGTCAGAACAAAGTAAAGATATAACAAAGTGTGTGAGGATGATGGATCACTGAAGTTATCCGCAACTGTAATGTACTTAATGTACTATAGATTATTGAACAAACATTACAGTGCAAGACTAAATACAGTATGTGGTACCAGCATACTGCCTGTTGTCATGACAACCAGTCATATGCTACAGGCACAGAATCCAGCAAAAGTTTAATTAGTATGGACTCTTTCAAAATCTGAGGGCATTGGGCTAACTGGACACAGTCACACAGACCGAGACCCAAGAGAGAAGCAATCACATCTTATGACTAGTGCCATGACTCCAGTGTGGGTCAGTTGGAAGTGATGTAAGCTACTGTCAATATACAGTATTAGATAATCCGGACGAGATAAAGCTGACTAAATTGAAAAACAAGGAAAAAAAGATGGGTGGTCTCTACATGCACACTGCCTATCTAAACTATGCATTTATGTAATAGGTGGTATTCTGCAGTAGGCTTTCAGTGGTGTACCAATAATTACTCTTACAATAACTTTCACTCCAAATTTGGTTAGTTAGTTAGATGAGGTTTAACGGCCCAGTTTCCACCAATTGGTTCAAGTCGAGCCGGCCACAGCCTTTTTTCCAGTTGTGGCTCACTGGCTTGTTTTCCCTTACTCCATTGCTTATGAGGAGCATCTGTTTCATGGCCTCTGAACCTTTGTAAAAGTTTTGAACAGGTGCAATTAACCTTGTATAGGAGCTGGTAAGGCCTTGATCTTTCACACCATTTTAAAGACAAACACTTGTCACCCCCATGTATATTTTTAGTGTGAGGGTATGAAATTTTTCAGTTGGTGACTGCTCTTTGATTAACAGCAAAGTTTGAAAATTCAAAACATGCAGAGTACCTCACGTTCCACACAATGCAGAAAGAGTGTTTGGATTACACATTACAGCCTTGTATGCTCACCCCTGCAGGACATGGCCTTAAGCAATAAAATGGGTTTGTGTCTGCACAAGGAGGAGCTTTACACAGATGGGAGGAGCTACAAGTTGCTTAGCTGGGAGAATTGCAACTATCTGGGAGGATGAGAATTGCCCTTTAAATTTGCATATTATAGTTCCTAAGATTTTGAGCTAGGAGAGCTTTTATAACAGGGTTGTGGTTCCTGCTTTGAAGTTTCTCCCAAAACGCCATTCTGTACAGCAAAAGAACACAACACGGAAACAAAGTGCCTACAATACCGATAATTTCCTTTATTTTCGCCTACTGAATTTTTCTTTATTCATTTGCCGCACATCTCTTCATTCAACTAGTCTGCATTGTAGCCCAATAAAATTTTCTTGTTTTAAGGTCTTTATTTCTTGTTGACATTTTAGGCCAAAGAAATTTCTTGAACTTGTGGTGTACTTCCTAATGTGCAACTAATCAATGTTCACAAGTACAAATGCAGTACATGATCATCGCTAATAGTGATAGTTTTCAAAGTCATTGCTTAAAGGGCATACGTACTCGGTAACCACAAGCTTATGTTACCTTAGTCCCCGAGTGAATTCAAATCATTCTACTTTCTGCAACTACTACCTACAAACTCCTTAGTGTGACTACATTTTTTCCTCGGTAATTCCTGTGTTATGATAGAACTATCATATTGATTTTAATGACAATAGCAAACAAGTAAAGGTAAGATGCTGTGCAAAGATTGCTAACTGAAGCAAAATTATCATAACAAATCAATATAAAGCAGGGATAGGTGAGTTACTATGTCTTCACAAAAGTGGCACAAATGGAGTACTCCACACAAATGTTGCTGTACAACAACAGCATAAGTATTGCAAAGCAAATGGCATGCCTTCCACTTGGTCAAATTCAATTAAGTAACTTAACTGAACCTTCCTACCACACTTTTCATCTACAGCGGTACAAATTTACATGAAGAAACATCTGAGACAAACCAAGGAGCTATCTAGTTCTTGCATAGCCAAAAGGTAAACCATTTTACCCAAGGAGGAAAAGTAGACCCCAATTTAATATGTAGTCAACAGCACCTAAAAACTGCACTAATATGAAACATAGAGCACCAAAGGTAAGATCAACCCACTGATTATTGACATAGATGCTTGGTAAAGAGACCACCTGATTATTCTTCTTGTAATCTCAAGGAAGCTTTTTCTCTTCAGAAAGAAACCCTTACACATTTTTCAAAATTGATTTCATTAATTACATTAATGCTATCTCCAATTTCAAAATCAAACCTTAAAATGGCTGTAATTTGTAGAAATGAGAATGTTAGTTGTGAAAATGAGAGTGAAAGCATCATAACTTTCATTCTTTTGTTTTGAAGTGACATGAATCCTAATGTAAACAAAAGTAGCTCAACATGATACTGTACCTCTATTAAGCTACTTATATATAATAAGACCAAATAATTCAAAACAAATTTAAATCATTTTGCACCAATAAAATTTTGGATTGTAATGTGGTGACAGTTGTAACATAGCATATGACTGAGTTTAGCAAATTTGATTTAGTGCAGAATAAGATTCTAATAGTATGGGCAGACAATATTAAGGCATTTTACTGTACAATGATTATTTTAAAAAAGAAAAACCTGATTTTGAAATTTTTAGGAAGCCAACTGTTATCACTTGTATCAATTCAGATTTTTCATTCCTAACCAGACAGTATCATGATACTTATCAATTTTTCTGATGTTAAAGGGAAAATGCAGTCATTCTAATCTGGATTAGTGTACCTGGATATCTTACATCATGAATGGCTCTTGAGAACCATGTAACAATATTTTTCTCACTGAGTTGTAAAATTCACACAGACTAACTCCTTGGCTGACCTTAACTATGCAATATTTATGTTCTGAAATATCATGAAAGATACTTAGAGGGAAAAAGAGGATATTTGTGAGATTAAGCTGCTGTTCTAAAGTCAGTTTAGGGTGACTGTTTATACCCTCTAAGTCAAAGCTAACCTACCGACACATAAACACTGATCTGATTCAGGGGGGAAATTCAAAACAGCCTCTAATTTTCTTTAAAGGAACTTTTGCTTATGACCATAACACCATTGCTTTCAAACCATATTCAGTAAAATAATGTAGCAGACAAAGTTTGATTCCATTTGGTGCAAAAGCCAACAGAAAGCCTACGTAAGCCTTAAAGCATGAGGGACAAAGATTGAGATCCTTGTATTAACACAATTCAGATAACACTACTTTGGTGAGATTTAATAATTGGATCACACAGAGAAAAGAGAAATACCACAGTGTAACAACATTACACATGTAATCCCTTTCCCCAAAATACATAACTTTTTCCAAAGTCCCCTCGACTCTCTGGTGAAGAGCCATGGGGCGACACCAAACATTCTCCCGGAGTTCTGCTCCCCAAAGGAGCTATGTCCCCCAAAGGACAACATATGTCTCCAAAAGAGCATCAAACTTAACTGACCAACCTCTCCACCCAAAATATACTAACTTTTTCAAAAGTCCCCTCGACTCTCTGGCAAAGAGCCAAGGGGTGAAAACCACCCAAGATATACTTAATGTAAAGAGCAAATGGCTCAGTTGTTACAGAAACATTACGTTCATGCACTGCTGTGCTTTTATAATTATCTTTGTACAGTAACAAAAGGTATGAAGAAATCCCAACACATGATTTTACTGTTCCATCCTAACAATGAGATGGCCCAAGTTCAGAGTGGCAAGTAAAATAAAATTAAACTGGCAATGTACTGAAACCCCTGCTGCATACCCTATATATAGTTAGGAACATTGACACACATCTAAAAATATCTGCAGTTTTCACTTTGACTGACATAATTAAATCAATAGCATCACTCTGATTGCTCAATGATGCCTTTGCTAAACACACATTACGGAAAATACCTACAGTAACACACAGTAATGTGCAGATACGGTCTTGAGCTATTTAAACTCGGTATAGTAGAGGCCATAGTATCTTTGTCCAAAAGGTGCACCAGATAGGTGTTCATCTTTGAAAATGTAAGGATAGAAGTAAACTTACTTGAGAGAATGTTTACTGTCCTAGGCAAGATTTGCTGCCCTTCAAACTACTATGCTGCCCTCAGCATACACACGTCACAAAGGGCCATGATTCACCCATTGACATGTGCCACCTGTCCTTTTGTGAAGGCCCTAAGCTTGGAGGAATGCTTTCACACAGCTGGGGATTCAAAGACTTACAAATGGAGAATATGGAATAAAGACAACTGATATTACAGACCTTGTTCATTAATCAGAATAACTCTACTGCTATCGATATCTAGAACTACCGGGCTTAAATGTTAAAAAAAAATTGTGTTATTTGTAAAATGGCAAAACAAACAGGAAAGGTACAGTTTTATAAGTGCAACCCTTGGGCTACATCAAAGTCTTGAAATCACGAGGAAAATAATCATACAATATACAGTCACCATCATGTGTTTAAACAGATCTGATATATTCTGGCAAGTCCGATTGGAAACTCGGCAACTTGTGGTTCTTGCGACCCATTTTGATGATAACTACTGTGACAGCACAAGGTCTTAAGCCTTTCCTGGTAAGAGATATTTTAAGAAATGTCCCTTAGAAAATAGAATTTGGTACTTTTCTCTCCAATATTACCATCACTAGTACATCCCTGCAGCAGATTTATTTCTGCCTTCCGTCCAAGCTTTTTCAATTGTTCTCTTCATTTCATCGTCACCTTCTTCATACATCGTTTTCATAATGTTCATAATACCTGAAGATGGATCTTCATTATCGTTAAACTTGGGAGGTCTATGAAAAGAGGGAAAACATCAGGCAAGATTGGAAGCCTCCATGCATTTTACAGTGCCAAACATTCCAGCCTAACTTTCAACACCATTTTTTACCAAGTAACAAGTTAACTATAGAGTCATGAGATATTTTAAAAGGCAAATCTCAAAAATTCATAGACACAAGAAACACCCACTTACACCTTAAGCTTAAGTCACTTCTTCAACAGACAAGTTACAACTTAAAATATGATGACTGCTCCAAAATTAAGGGCTGAATGTTTTAAAACATTCTTTTGCTTTGCAGGACTCCCATATTTAGTCAAACTGCTAAAACAAAAATCTTACTTTAATTATTCGATATTTTTTAATTATTTTGCAAGTATATTCTATGCCATTTAGCTGCAAATGTTTAATAGCTTTTTGTTTTAATCTTATTTGGTTTTTCAAGTATTTAAAATGAATTTTAATAAACTTGAATAAACTTGAAAAACAACTAAAGAACAGACCACTAATCTTCCTTTCAAACAATATATTCTGGAATAGCAAATCAGGATTAAATAAAGACACATCATGTATCTATGTCAGAATTAAGCTGACTGTCAAAAACATATGCATCAGCATGGCCTATCCAATGAAAACTGAAAAGATGTGAACAGTCTGGGCAAGTGTGGTCACAAATGATGGGCCACACCCATCAAAGACAGGGCCAGAAAAAATGTTTCTTTCCCAGGAAACAATCTCATCCAACTCAAAAATGCACACCAGCTCTTTAGAAAAGTTATGACCTATGCTGCAAATCTGAGCATATCAACATTGAGATCAGAGATTGAACTCTTACAATAACTGAATAATTGTCACTTATTATTGCCAAATTGCATGGTGAATGGTGAATTGACTTATCTGTTTTTTGGCTTTTGAGAGTCATCTGTCACTGTCTCACAATATTCTTTGCACTTCACAAATGCCTCTTATGTCTGCAGCCATTCATCAACATACCTGGTGAGCTAAGGCTATGGTCAGTAATACAATTCTGTGAAATTTATTTATAGCTATTTTTATTTTTAATGCTTTGATTTCCAGTTTGTCGTTGCAACTCTAAGGACATGCTGCTTGATAACCCACTTCATGCAATGAAATTCTTAACTAAAAAAGTTGGGGAGAAAATAAAAACTTACGGTTTTTCTTTGGCTTTTACTTCACTTTTTGTTAGGGCAGACCATGTACCTGAATCTGCTTTCCTTAGTGACAAAACTATTTCATCAGATTTCACCTGAAAATGAAAACAACCAGAAAACCAAAAGGCTTAGTGATTCCTTGCCTGTGTAAAATATGTTTTGTGCAGTGTGGTTTGGAACTCGGCCCCATGCCAACTCGGGCCCATGACAACTCAGTACCATGTCAACTCGCCCCATGCCAACTCGCCTCCATACCAACTCGCCCCCAGAACAACTCAGCACCATACTAACTCACCCCCATGCCAACTCGCTCTCATGCCAACTTGCCCCATGCCAACTCGCCC
>WURT03028783.1:0-34477 GCA_009936505.3 Holothuria glaberrima | reverse complement strand
TTAAGGGCCTTTGGCCTCCTATCATCAAGTAGCCAGCCTCAACCATATGGAGATGATCCTACATGGAGAGGGTGGCGCTTTAGGGTAAATTCAAGGTAAATTCAAACATGAGCTAAATATGCAAATATGTGACATCGAAAGATAGACATACCATATATGGCTTATATGCTAGCCAAGTTTGTTTTTTCTACCTTAATTTCAAGGATACTAGTTCTGTTCTGTTCTTTTATTCTATTTTCACCTCTGTTAGAGGTATACAAGTCAACAACAAAATCAGCAAATATGTAAGAGCAATCTGGAAAGCGTAACACAGACAGGAATGAAAAGAAAAGTGGCATCAGCTCCAGTGGCGTAGCCAGCTGCTTTCCCAGTCGGGGGGGGGGTGCAAGGACAATTTTCTTCCCGATTTTGACATTTCGTCCCGGACTTCCCGGAACCCCAGTTTGGGGCTCACAGTGTTGGCGTATTCAGTGGCGCAGCAAGGATCTGGTGATTGGGGGCACCACAGATGACATCGTAATGCCACCTGAGTCCCCCAAGTCTGCCTTAATTGTTCTTCTTTTTAAGCGCCCTGCGATTGTATGCAGCGGTGGGGAATCCTACCCTTGTCAATACATAAAGGTGCCGTCTAGGAGAAAGGGTCTGAGGGGAGGAGTGTCCCTCTCCCCTTTGAGAAAGTTTTTGTTAAATAAGGTTGCTTAGATGCAAAATGGTGCTATCTTTGGGATATTTTTGGAACTGAGAAGTGTCGATAATTTAGTGAATTCTTATTTTTGGTTAGGTTGGAGAGGAGAGAATGTTGAGAATGTTGTCTAAGAGAAGGGTATGATGTCAACAAACCTGAAGCTCCCATTGGCTACTTTACTGCCCTCTATTTGGGGGAAGTTTTAACGCAAAAATAAGTGTGTGGAGTCCACAAAAGCGTGGAGTCCACAAAAAAATTCTTGGACTTTAAGAAATTTTCCTTTGCTTCATTGCTCATTATAAAAGGGTATCTAAGGCTAGCAGAATAGATCTACGTATGAATTCCTTAATAATGGGCATTAGGTGGAGTGCAGACCTTAACCAATGCACGCGAAGCGCTCAGATATTTGTCATTAAGTCAGATTCCCTTGACAAACCTACATTCAGGCTCTACATCGAGACACTTTTAATTCCCCAACAAACATATAACCCAATTAAAAAGCCGGTATTTTACCTGGAAATTTTAAAACAGCTTCCAACTTTTGCTGCTGTCCTTCTCCGAGAGTTGCTATCGAAAAATATTGATAATTAGAGCAATATTTAAATAACGTTTCGATCGCGAAAATTTTTTTTATCGTTTATGAAGGATTTGAGAAAATTCTGGTAGTTGCAGAACCATTTGTGATAAAAAATAATTACGGCAGATCTATCACTTGCTCGAAAACACACCACACACCTCACACCTACCCCTGTACGGAAATCGATAGCTTAAACACTTTTGGGATCATTTTTAAAATTTTCAGAATATTTTGTTAGAAATCGATTGGGGAGTGCCCCCATGCCCCGTACCGGCGACAACGGGCGTGTTCGGGAGAGACCCGGTACTATAAGTGGCTGCCTCATGTGTATTTATTTTACTTCCCCTTTTCTATTCCTACTTCTCTTTTTTACCTTCTCTTCTCTCTTAGTTTCCTCTTTACCTCCTCCTTCATTTCCCTTTTTTCTCCTTCCTCTTCCCGATTTTCCATCTCGATTATTTTCAGGGGGCATTCTACACCCCCTGCCCACACTGGCTACTGCCCTGAGGCAGGCCCCTTCAACCCATCATGCCATTCTTGCGATCAATTGCATTGGCGGTGATGCATAAGCTAGTTCTTTTAATTCCTCCCTTCTTTTCTGGAAGTCTGTTGGAAACTCTAGGTGGCCGTAGTTCTCTGCCAAACGCTCCGACTTTTCTAATGAGTGTAACTGGTAATGTTGATATTCATTACAAGATGAAATCGCATGGTAGCAATGAGATGTGCAACTACAAGGATCACCTTCTCGTATTATCTTTACAGGGAACGTTTGAAAAAATGATACAAGAAAGTAACGATTTCTTTAACAGACTTGAATTGCACACATTTTAGCAACATTTTTAGGAACTAAATGGAAATCTATTTTGTTTAGTGCTCTGATTTATGCAATAATTATATAAACGTTATTAGTTTTTTAGGTGGGTAATGCTCATTTTGGTTTCTTTTACATAGACTGTAGTTACAGACCAAATCTAATTCGTCCCCTACGCATTGGCATAGCACATTCGCAAATAATAAAAGAAGTAAGTCATTTTTATTGACTGGCACATGCCTCTACTTTATTGCCGTTTAAGAGTGACAAGGTAATCAATGGAAAGTACTTAATAGAAAAAGTGTACCTTAAACTTCCACAAAGTTTATGTATTCAGATGGAATCGTTGGAAAAGTGCTCAAAATAAAAGCTCGCACTCCAATTACTCTTCGAATGATACTCAAGAGTCTACTAATAGTCTATAAATAGACTTATGCTGCTGAACTTAATAGTTCCACTGAACTTGTACGGGTCTGAAGGTGCTCAAATTGTTAACGCACAGTGATAACTTAACCATATATGTGAAATGTGGTGTCATAACCATCGTATAAGCTTCCTTCAATTTTAATAATATTTGGGCTTCTATATAGCGCTGCATCGCCAAAGTACCAAAGCGCTTCATACAAATATTACCCCTGGTTAACGTAAACATTTCCAAGAGACAGTGCTTGACACGGTCTCAGCTACAAACAGCGCCAAATGACCAGTTATATCACAGTCACCCATTTTCCTCCTGGAAAGGTTGGAGAGAGAGGCCCAAGATCACAACGTAATAAACCAGTCGGGACACGAAACACCAACCCATGGATAACCAATCCAACGCCCTAGCTGGAAGTCATGCCCGACAAATCTTTCTGTAAAATGAAACGTTTATCAAATGTAACAATTTAAACACGTGTGGTTATAGGTCAACCTTCTTCTGTCTACAGAACAAATAATATCGAAACGGAGAACTTTCATTTTTTTTTAAATGAAATAGTAAACAGGCAGAAAATTTATGTATCAGTAGCAAACCTACGTAACTTTGAAAAACCATCCTCAGTCATATTTAAAAAAACTTGACCTTCCTGTCGACCCACCCCAGTTCTTAACATATAGTTAATACTCCTGCCTTGTAGTGGCAATAATATGAAGGTGATACAGCCACTACACGGTCACATTCTGTTACAAGAACATATAGAGCCATAAAAGAAGATTAGGTATAAAGTTGAAAATGCAGTTTTAAAACAAACATTTATGTCTAATAACATGCAGCTAAGCAAGGATTAGGGCTAAATGCTCTGCTTGTTCGTTTGTTGTCTTGGATGGCACAAAGCTGATCTAAACTAGATTATGTTAGTTACTAAGTACCTCATCATGATTAAATATATGTTAAAAGTTCTTGCTGGATGTCATGAACAAAGAGAACAGTGCGTAGGCCTAAATATGTTTCTTGCCAAAAGACACAACAGCACCAGGGCCCTGTTTTATTGAAAGAGATTTTTAGTTTGATTTATGCATAACCACAGCGTAATTGGTCAGCCTTAAATATCGATCTTATCCAGGGCCGTATCCTTCGGGGACAGGGGGCAGTTTCCCCTTGGAAGTTACATATGAAAGATAAAGGTTCCCTTTTCTCCTCATCTTTCCTGAGAAGATCCCCGGATCTGTGGTCGAGTAATCGTGTAAGTAGCTCTTCCTGGGACATGAACCCTAACCGCCTACATTATCCACAGCTAGAGAACATCTGCATATACGGAGGCTAAAGAGCTCTGGTATTTTTTATAACGTGCTTAAACATGCTTTAATAAAAAAGCCTATGATTTCCTATAGTTATATTCCTAACTCAATTAACTTGTAAAGTAACTTTTTACTTTAATCAAATGTACCTTTTTTCTTGAAATATTTCTTAATCATAAAATCTAAACAAACAGATGTTTGGAAGCAGCTTTCAAGGTGTAAAATGTGTAATTCCTCCCATCTGGGAGGCGTTTCGACCAAGCGTTTCATGGAAGGCTTTCGCTAATGGTGAGAGTTAACCGATGGTGGATCCCCAAGTGGCGTACTAAGAGGGAGCAGCCAGATCAAGTACCAGGCACAATTGTATAGGGGTGCCAAGACACAGACGAAAAATGGAATAACTTTTACACAAACAGTTCAAGCCTTACCAAAATAGCACAAATTTGGATCTAGGAAACTTTAAATAAGACAAATTTCTCAACGAGTTAGCTTTTACCCCTTGCTCTAGGCAACATCGCCATCAATTACACCCTACAAAAACAAAGAAGAAAAATCACTAAATACTGAGGATTCCTACCTATATTGTCAGTTCAAAGATTGAACGAGCTTTACGAAAGACAGCACTATTTTGCATAGAAGCCATCTTGCATAAAAGATTGTCAGAGAGGAGGGGTGTATTCCCTTTCACTTAAACAGCACCCCTGCCTTACCCCAGGCCCCAAATAGGATAAAATCCTTAACAAATAGCAATGTTTAAAGATATAATCAGTTCAAAGCTTTGCCACCTTTCTGCACCCAAGCCAGGTCTTAAATGTCATCTACTCCTTCTAGCACCTTTCTTTGGGATGGCACTCATACACAGGTAAAGAAAGGGTACGTCCGTGTGTCAATTATCTTCAGACAGTCCAAATGGTGTTATGTACCGTTGTGATAGTACCATGACCTGCCCCTAGGATTTCTCCCAAACGAAAGCTCTTTTATCTCGGTATGGAACGTGGCCCATGATTTAATGCTTATATTAATCGCGTTTTTAAAATTCATATAGACAAAGAACATCGCTCTTTCTTAACAAGAGGACCGAACTTGTCTAAACAAAATTATCAGAATGAGGCCTAACATACTACAAGTAATTAAATATTTAATTATAAAGTACATAAAGTAAATATGTTATTACAAGTTTTTCTCTATACCTATTCACAACATTAAACCACATACGCTAACACAACTTTAAACGAGTTTTACTCTAAAGGTAACAAATGCGGGAGTCTGATGAAATCCATAGAAGCATTAACTGATATTGAATGAGGTATTTCAATATTTTCGATTGGATATAGGCTGCTCATTCTTCAATGAAAACACCAGAGGAGTTGGAAAGGAAAAAGTGAACGAATGCACCCTTTTGAGCAGATTAAAATACGAAGTGATAAACTACCAAAATTGATACAAAGCTGCTAAAATCGTGTATATAAAGAACGTCCGTAGGCAGAATGGTAAATTACATGCAGAGAGTTTTCTCAGTATTTCCCAGTTCCCCTTATTAACTATAGATTTAGACTAAGACAACTACTTTTATGTGCCTACTAAAAACCTCTTTCATAAAGCAAGAGCGCAGTCGATGTATAAAGAGCAGTTAAATAATGCGAAGCAACTTTTCAGCTTTTTGGTGCTTTCATTAATATATTGTATAGGATGTGAAGAGATTTTGTGAGTGTGGAGTTATATTCTATTCACCTTACTTTACAGGGCACGGCTTACATCTAGATAGTAAGATGAGGTTTTACGGCTCAGTGTCTTACCAATCTAGAAGACGCTGCTTAAGATTAACGTAAATCTCACGACAGGGACATGAAGTGATCGCTTTCCGAATTCTGTTCTTTTTTCATTTGTTCCAGAATTCTTTTTTCATTTGTAAGACTTAACAATACAAAAAGGCAGCAACCATCCCCTACCAACCATAGTAGGATAATTTGTGAACGATGTCCGTCCCATCTAACAGGATGAAGAGAAACTGAGAGGGTGCTAAAGCAAACCTGTTGCCTCGTTTTGAAAGAAAATTGCTTAAAAATTCGAAGCACTTTCAACTATCAGTATGGATTACGCTATACGTAAATCTGTTCCGGTCCTTTTGAAGGTGACTTAAGTCATTAGCTATGTGAATCTGTTTTTTTTTAAGTAAAGAAAGTTACTTGTTCATCAATCCCCTGCTGCGCCGAATAATTACAAACAGTAACAAGAAATGAGGTGACATTAACAAGCTGCTTCAATTTATACCGATTTCAGACCCTTCAGCTTCACGGTTACTTCCGGCATCGCCACGGTAAACGTAGCCCCTGTTCTATATGGAATGACAGTTTTAGCAGTCTTCAAGCTAGATAGAGCTTCATGTATTCTAATTTTTTTCCAGCTAGGTGGTATACCTGCTGGTTCACACTTGTAATGAGCTGCAAGTTTCTGATTTAGTCTAACCGTTACAAATTTCCAATATTTTTCATAGTTTGCTGCAACTTGTGGTTTGATCGTCCAATTGGGAAAAGCTGTTTTGTAATCCTTACACAGCAATTTGGTCCCATCAGCTGTCATTTGGAACGAGGCATGGGGGGAAATAACACACGTTATACAGTCATGAAGCATGAGCTGTTTTGTTTTATGACTAATTATGCCACCTATTCCACGAGGAATGTGAGTTGATGACGTGTGTTCATGATATGAACCAGTTTGCCAGCCATTTTCGCAAGCAGCTTTACAAATAGGACACTGTTCTAAACATACTCGCTCAAGCACAATAGCAGAAGGGTCCTCAAATAACTTTTCATAAATATATTTTCTGATTTCCTTTTCATTGTGATAAGTTGGTAACTGAAGTTTCTTCTTTATATCATCTTTCAGGCTGGTGTGTATGTAAAGTTTAAGTTCTTTTACAAAGTTGTCCAAGTCAGATATGTGATACTCACTGAGAAAAGTGGTTAACTCTCGACCACGTGTGAATCCTCTTTTTGACAGTTCTTCTACGAACTGGTTAACCCAGTCTACACAATAAGCGCTCTTGTCCTTAGCAGAAAAGTGCTTTACTTTGAGGTCATTGCTTATACCTGTAACAAGGCTGCTGAGGATTTCTACTGATATTCGTAGGGAATCATTCACAAATTTTTGAAAAACAACTGTTCCAGGAGGAGCCAAATCAGAACATATTTTCACCACTTTATTGCTGACCCAGTTTTTAATGTACTGCTTTTGTTTGTGAATGTAAGCAAGGTAGTCACGAAGATTATTTTTAAGACATAAATCGGAAAGAATAAATTTTATGAGGGAATTTTTTTCACCTAGCTTATGAGTGATTGCACAGTGCCTTATGATTTTTGTTTTCATATTGGAAAGGGTAAGATCTTTTAGCCACTCAGTAAAAAGCAATTTCAGGTACGAGCTTACTTTATCAGTTTCGCTTTCCTCTGTTAATAGAGCAGTAAATTCTTCCAGAAGAGCCTGTCTTTCCTTTTCAATGCATATTTCTATAGGATTCTCGTCTTGACTGTTATGACGGCTTTGCAAAAGGACTTGGTGGAGCCGACCACAAATATGTAACAATACTTTGCCTTTCAGGAGGTATGGTGGCTCAGAAGCTTTGAACTCAGAAGAAAGGTTTTGCAATGTTCTCTGTAACAGCAGCTGGAAAAGGTTGGGATCAAACCTTTCGCCTGAACTCTCCTTCTTCATGTCCTCAACAGGTTTGTCAATAATACCTTGGAGCGTTTTTTCATATTGTGAAAACCATTCCTCCACATATTTCCTATCTCCTTTATGTGGAAAATAATCTCTCCACGCTGGGTTGTCTTTATGACGCTGAATGCCACCCTCTACTTTCATTAAATTGTCTATTTCAGAAGAAACAGCCGTTTCGCGAGTCACAGATATGAGTAGCTCTTCGCATACTGCCTCTAGGCTTACGTTTTGCGATTCTGCCTGTTGTTTTGTAATTGGTATATTGTGCATGTGCCTGCTCCATATTTCTGTGAAAAACATCAAAAGGCTTTCTGTGTCTTTGATGTTTAAATTCTTATATCTAGTGAGTCCTTTGCCACTAGAATCCCTTTTTAATCTGATAAACTCAAGAAAATCTGTTCTCACGTTTTCAAGAGAACTTAAAGCATCTCTATGCAATTTACCATTTTTATTGTCTTCTTTAAGAACTGCTCGAACATTCATTTCTATATCTATAATAGTGTCATTCAAGGTTTGGCTGATCCTGTTGGAATATTTGCGCAAAGCATGTGTGCGTTCCTGTCCAGATATAAATGTCTCAAATGACGCCAGCACCTTTGTCTTGTGGCTTTGTAATTCGTCGTGGCATTCCTTTAGCATAAGGTCTAACACATTCTTATCAGACTTATGCGGTTCCTTTAGCCGTCTCCGCCATACTTCTAACTTCTCCCCAATGTCCGTTCTCATTTCAATAATCCATCCATTAAGTTTCATTGACAGATTGTTGAAATCTATAGCTTTCACGCTATCTTCAAAGTTGAAAAGAAAATTTTCACTCATCACAGCCCTCCACACATCTCGGATCCTGTGTGTAAAAGTCTCTATTGTTAATGTAGAATTAAGTTTGTGAAGTTTAACATCTGAGAAAATGTCCTCTTTGAGTTTCGTTACAATATCACCGTAAAAAGGGTTAGGTGGAGACATAGATCCTGTCCACAAACAAGGTATAAACTGCAAATCTGCATCAAATCGAATATCAAAAACATCAGAAAATTGCTGATACCTGTCTGCAAAACCTTCCTCGGTAGCTGCAACGATGGTTGCCTCATTAAGGATGCGGATAATCCCCTCCATATTCACCATGTTTCTCTCTCTGGCATTAATATCAGACACTCTCTGCTGGACTATTCTACATTGAGAGGTTAAATCCACCTCTTTCATTCTTATCATTGCATGTGCAGCTATTTGAAGTAACCCCGTCATGTCAGGACCAATGTTCTCACCTTCGATGTTCAGAATTGTCAAGTCAGATATACACAAAGCTAAGGTGACGAGCTCGTTGTCAAATCTGCAACCGTCTTGTTCAGTTCTTTCTAACGATCGAATGCCCTCTGAATCGATAAGAAAGATAAACTGGAAACCCACTTCCTGTGCATACCTTTCCTCTAATTGAATGAGTCTTAGAAAGAGACCCCTAGTACACCTCCCAGCCCTTACCGGAAACCTAACGCCAAACATGCTGTTCAGCAAAGTCGATTTCCCACTGCTTTGAACACCCACAATGGACAAGACTAGAATGCAGGGATTTTTAAGGTCAATGGCTAATTGGTCTAATACACTTGTCACCCATGATATTGGTAGATGTCCAGTGTCTCCGTCCATTATCTCTAACGAGTGTCCATTCTCTAGAAATCCCGCTGCCATTCCAGGCAACAAAGCCACATCTACACTGTCGCTTTCATGGTTTAAGTCAGCATGGGCTTCATACCATTGTCCCAGTTCACGAACAAAATGTTCCCATCCAATGGTTTTGTCTTTACATTGTTGATACTCTTTTTGACATAGCTCTCTATAATTCATTGCTTTCTTTCTCTGACGATTTCTTGTAGCCTGGATTTCGTTTGCTTGTTGGATTGTGTTTTCAGTGTTGGAGTTTTGCTCATCTCTTTCATTTGCATTCAATTTTGAAAGCTCTTCTTTTATTTTTGCGATGTTGCTTAAATGATTTCGTACATTTTCATCTGACCACTGGAACAACTCTTCTTGGAGGAAGGTAGTAAAATATCCTAGACTTTCACTGTTCCCTTTCATTTTTTTCAGTGAGCAACTGAATGCTTTCACTGTATCAGATAAGCCACTGCCCAATTGTAGTTTACGTTTTTCTTTTTTTGTTGTTACGATGTCTTCCCTTAACTCTTCTACCGTTTTTGCATTGTTTGCGCTCGGATTCAATCTTTGCTTGTCTGCTTTAACCCATTCCTTCCAAAGTGGTTGAAGTGGAAAAGCCTGTTTTTTGAAATAAGTTAAATTTTCAGTCTTTGTGGGTGGACAAATTTCTTTTACCAAATCCTTCGCTTCTTGGACTGGGTCATCAGCATCCTCAACTTCAATTTCTTTGCTGCACAACTCTGCCATATTTGCAACACTTCGCAGTCCTACGCCAGCACATTTTGTACGAAACAAGGATATTTTACAATGCAACTGTTCACAGAGCTTACTTTCTTCATTTAAAAATCGAACATTCAGCATGAAATTACTCTGCCACTCAAAATTAGGCTTCTTCTTAGACGGCTTTTGGCGCTCATCATTTATGTTGACCATGATGCACGCATTTGCGTTGGCAGTTATCTGGGTAAGAGCTCTTTTGTATTTTTTCCGGTTTTGTTTTGCGACCAGAAAAATAGTGAGATTTGAGGCTCGACATACGAACTTTGTTTGCGCAGTGAAGAGTGAGCTGTCCCCCCTCAAATTTAAAAATAATGTCACTTTTTTCGTCTTTTCCTCAGAATTGGAATTCATTGGAATGTACCATATCGCTTCTACGCAGCCATGTGAAATACCTGAACTACAGGGGTCATTTTTCTGAGACAAAAAGTATGAATGTATCCCGTTGCCTTGCCATGGACCTAAAAGCGTATTAAGAATGTCTGACTTAGAGACACCTTTAATTTCACCAACACGAACAAATGATACTGTGTACATTGGGAATTTCATTACATGTTCCTCTAGAGCAAGGGAGTTTTGCTCTCTCCATTTTTTAACAATACTTCGAAGGGACCATGTTAAAAGTTCATCATAGGACCCTTGTATTCCTTTCAGGACAACTGGAACTGCTAACTGACATGCCGATAATTTTTCGATTATATCTTGCCTCAAGAACTTATCAGAACAGTGCATAATTACGAAAATGAAATCTTTTATGCTTATGTGATTTGTATTTGGTGAGATATGTTCGGTCAAAAAGTTATTAGACCTCGCCCTATA
This sequence comes from Holothuria glaberrima, assembly GCA_009936505.3. Classification (NCBI taxonomy): domain Eukaryota; kingdom Metazoa; phylum Echinodermata; class Holothuroidea; order Aspidochirotida; family Holothuriidae; genus Holothuria; species Holothuria glaberrima. Next base: position 23,725 of record WURT03028783.1, on the reverse strand, counting down.
ATCTAAACAACTAAGTTTTTGCCAAAACAGTTCTACTATTCCAATATCTGATTGAGTGTTTCTTTTACCTTTTATTGTTAAAAAATCATGTAATCTTAGTTTTTCTATCAGATTTTTAGATAAACCTAAGTCTTTAATGATATCCTGAATATCTGGTTTTCCGAATCCGTTGTCAGTATCGCTGTATTCATCTGATTCTGATGAAGTATCTTCTTCAGGAGAATCCGCCTTCTCTGAAAAAAGAAGTGATAAACACCCTATTAACTTTGAAATATTCGACAAATTGTTTTGAAACCCCCCAAAAAAAGGTTTTATCAACGAAAATCCAAATTACAGTGTTTTTTTTTTTTTTTGCTTGATAAGGAAAACGTGTAATGCATCATGGTCTTGGTGGTAAACTTGAGAGAATTTGACTGTAGTGATCATGAGTATAACAATTTTCAATATAAACAACAGAATGAGAAAAGTTGCTTCAAAAATGGAGACAAAGATGTAATATGTATTCTGCTTGGATAAAAAAAAAACATTGACGGTGCTCTTGATTTAACTAAGGTGCATAACATTGCCAATGAAATAGTTAACATTTTGACTTCAGACTATTATATTACTCGCTCTAATAGAAAAACACCACAGCTTGCGTAATGCCACAGACAAATAAAATATTGTTCGAAGAAGAGAGTTTAAAAATAGAATTAATACCAATCCAAAGAGGAGTGACTTTCTTTTGTGCACTGGCTGTGATTGCCAGATGGAAAGGTACAATTACAACATTGTGCCACCCAGGTCAGGCCTTGTTTACGCTGTACAGCTCGTACTTGGACTTTGCACATGACGTATTCGTCTCGGCAAAGTTGCCAGGCTGGCTCTTTTCTCCCCTTCTCCATTACAAGAAATACCCACGACTGAATAGGTATGCCCGTAGCAATGTCACAGTATTAAACTACTGAACTGACACAAGCATTTTACAGAAAATGCATATTACAATCGCACATGGACATAAAACAACCGGCTCTCTGTGCGACTTGCATTCTAAAGTAACCAGGAACTAATATTCTTAAAATTAAGGAGTATGTACTGCTGTGTTATAGTTTGTAACCTGAAAACAAAACAGTCCTCTGTGGTGATAAAAAATAGCCTTAAGTAAAACAAAAGAAATGTGACAATTGAAACACCGTGCAGCATGCACGAACGTCTGATCGCTTGAAATTTTGTCTTGTGTCCCTCCGGAGTCATAATTCCATTTGAGAGTAGTATCAAGTCTTCTCCTTCAGTGGGACATGGCCCATGGTACAATTTCTTAAAAACACAGAAATCTGGATAACACTGAAATGAGCTAGCATATTGGAATCCTACAAACGAACGATCTACAGTGGCACACTGTATTCGAGTACTGTATTCTTTGAAAGTTATGTGAAACAACTGTTCATGACTCTGTCATAATGTTAGAATCACCGTGTCAAGGACATGTACTTTTATGATTACATCATCGAGTCGAGGTCTTATTAAATACAAGTATTTGATTGATTCATATAATCTAATTTTCCGAACAGACATATTTCCGACTTTCATCATGGCGACACTAATTAGATAGTAAGATTTCATTCCATACTTTTACCGTAACGTGGTAGTTGGCAGGACAGATAGGTTCGTTGGTCTAGGTATGAAAGCGCTGCAAATTGCCTGTTTTAAAACAGATTCCCTTTAAAATCTTTTGTCTAATTTTTAATTAGTAACAAACTCAAGAAAGAAAATTCGTAGGTGGTAAAGGCAGAACGGTGAAGAGGTGCAAAAGTTGAGACAAGGCAAACGTCTTAATAATCAAAATCATCCTTACTCTAGAAGACCACACAAGTGTCAGAACTGTTGCTTTAAGTTTCATTTGGAAGTTACTATGCTTCAAACTAGGTTTACAAAGTTGAACATCTATGAGTAATATCATACATATTGATATCATGTATATATGGTCCATAGTCAACTCCCTGTTAGGTGTTATATGCGCAAGGTAAGGTCATAGCATGTTTCCTACTTGATATTTTACGTTTCCAATGAGGTTGCATGTGATTGATACGAGGCGCTCAAAAGACAGGTATTACATTCCAGGGCCGCAGCCTGGGCGAAATCCTAAGGGGGGAGGGCAGTTTGTGACAAAGTCTAAGTGGAGCACCAAGTAGCGTGCTTGCAGACAGTGGACACCATGACGGGCACTTTTCCCCCTGTGTATCCCGGGTGCCATCCTTGGGAGGGTACTTAAGGGAAGGGGTACATGTAAGGCGTTCCTTAGATGTAAAATTGTTCTACAGTTATCAATTCTTTAAACTGAATAAGTCTATGCAAAAATGGCAATGTTCAGCCATATTCTTACTATTTTTTAGCTGGGCGTAAGGTAAGAGGTGCTGTCTGTTAGAGATGTCAACACCCTGTACTCTTTAAAAAGTTTTGTCTATGTGAGGTGGCTTGGATGCAAAATGGTGTAATCGATCTTTTGTAGCCCAAAGCCTCGTAAAGCGATGGATTGATTATATGTTTAGGAATTTTCATTATTTAGTGTTTCTTTTCTGTTATATTTTCGAAGTGAATGTTGCCTGAGGGGAGGGATGACACCTCTACCCTTTGGGAAGTTTTTCTTGTTCTAAGTTTTCCTAGATCCAAAATGGAGGTTTCTTTAGTGAAGCTTTGGACTGATTTCATGGTCTGAAATTTAACTATTTACTCCATTGTTGGTTGTTGCATGGCACCCTTACATGGCCTTGCGGGCTTCTCCCTAGAGCTCATAAGGCCTGTCCACACAGGATTGGTACGCGTTGCGTTGCGTATACGTCACGTCGAATTATCACTTTGCCCTTAAATCAATGGAGTCGTCCACACAGGACGCGTTGCGTCACGTCACGATCGTTGCGGAAAAATCGACTTACACCTTCCGGATGCGTCAATTCTTGGCAAAGTTTATGTGCATTGACGAACGTTAACGAATGAGGACCGCAATGGCAAGGTCGTCGTCACTGCTAGAGTTTCTCATGGGTGACGGTGACTGTAGCTGGTGTACTGTGAACCTTTCTATGTCCTACATACACTTTTTTCGTCAATCAGCATTCATTGCAATTGGAAACTAAATACTGCATTTCGAAGTGACGCATCGAAACTGACGTTGTATGATCGCAACCTGTACAGACAGGCATAAGTCTTGACGTACCTGGAAAGATGCGGAAAAAGTGACGTGACTAGTGGCGTATCTCCTATAGGCTCGGACCATGCTGAGCCGGGGGCCCCCGACCAAAAGGGGCCCCACTACACTGATGCACAGAAAAAAAGGTAGGCTTAGTAAATTCAAGGTCTAAGAACTTGGAATTGTACCCGCAATATGCCTTGCTTTAGGAATGGAAAGGAGAATTGAGTTCTTTGGACATATCAGCAATCAAGGTATCAAATTTTTCGCGCACTCCGCGCGCATGCAGCTTCACCGCATGGCAGTGTTTTAAGATCGTCTCATACATATTTGCATTATTCAAAGGTGAGGGTTCTATACAATTACGTAGATTTTTCTTGTGCATGGGAGTCATTATGAAGGAGCAGGACATTGCAAGAATGCAAAGTAGTGGAAATCGGGGGGGGGGGGAGATTCGCCTTTTAATTGGCTAATGCATTTTGTTAGGAGCTAAAAGTATCTCATTGCAAAGTCTGCACGCAAATTTTGTATGGGGACTATTTTCAGTGCAAAATTTCGGCGCTCTTCGCGTGCATTCATCACGGTGCACACTCCATATCTTAAAACTATTATTGGGGCAACAATACATTATTTTAACCAAAACACTTTCCGAAAAAATGTACAACTCTAACCTCTTCAGGGACCTCGCATAAGTAGAGAATCTTAGAGCAATGTTATGACATGAGTAGTATTTACAGTAATATTTGCAGTATGCATTTGTCGTTACACATTTTTATAACGAGTGTCATGCCACCGCTAAATTATCATTAAATGATGATAATTTCTATGCATGTAGTTAACTGGAAGATTTTCTTAAGATACCTGCATTTTGCATCTAAGCCTTGAGCTTAAGTTTACAAAAATTTCTCAAAAACGCACAATTTACACCGACCTTCTGGTCAAATGTATAAAGGGTGGGCTTAAAGCACCATCTTCTATAGTGCGCCCCCAATCGCCAACCTGTGGCGGCGTCACTGGACCTACTGATAGGGGCCCTTTGGGTCCAGGAGCCGCGGGCCCCTTGGCTCATCGTTACGCCGCTGGACGTGACGTTACGAATACAAAACGCATACGCATCTTGGGTAGACTGACCGTAATAACGCAACTGGGGGAGCCACTCGTGCGTAGCCTAAGGGCAAATAACTGTTCATAGACCGTCAGCCCGGACGAGTTATTCACATGAAAAGAGACAAAACGTTTGATGTTTTGCTGATGTTAGGATGTTTCAAGTTGAAAAATCTGCGTTGCTGCCGAAACCCCATCCTGTAACCACTGGCCTGCGGGACCAAAAATAGAGGGCCAAAAATGTTTAGGTTCACATGAAGAGAGACAAGGATGAAAACTAGTCAGTAGCCTATGATGAAAATGCACGGTAGAACGCTGAAACACCAATGAAAGCAAACTTCTCCCATACAGGGCCCTATACAGCAGCTCCAAAGGGCCCACCCAAAATGGTAAAACTCATATAAAGTGAGACAAGGAGTCTTCTTTTTTTCATCAAACAGTTCCACTCTTGGATTAGCAAAAATGCCAGTGACAGCAACTTTCTCCTGAGCAGGGCCCTAGACAGCAGCCTCAAAGGGGCGAGGGCCGTCATATGGTTTATTCATATGAAGAGACAAAGATGAAACCAACGTAAAATGACTCTGCTCACATAGTAAAGTAATGAAACATTATTACAACATCTTTCTCCTGTACAGGGCCCTAGACAGCAGACCCAAAGGGCCCAGGGCCCTCATATGGTTTATTCATATGAAAAGAGATAAGGTTGAAACCAACGATGACTCTGCCCACATAATAAAACATTGAAACATTAATGACAGCACCTTTCTCCTGTACAGAGTCCTAGACGGCAGCCCCAAAGGGCCGAGGGCCCTCATTTAGTTTATTCATATGAAGAGAGACAAGGATGAAACATACCTAAAATGACAACACCAACACAGGAGAGCACTAAAACAGGAAATATGAGGAAATGACACATTTTAAACGTTAAAGTTGCATCTAAACATTCTTAACTTTTAGATTCCGTACTTTATGAAGAGATTTTGATTTCAAGAAGAAAAGTTAGACTTGATTTAAAGGGAAAGGGCAGAAAACCCAGTTTTAATGAGTGTACTCGGGTATGCTATTTAATAAATGGCTCTTGAGAATCATGTGACAATTTGTTTCTCACTGAATTTAAAAATTCACGCTCAAGGTTAGTCTTTGGTTCACCTTGAACAGGCCATTCTTATGTTCTAACGCATGAAAGATTGTTAAAGTGAAATAAGATATGAGTAAGATTAAGCTGCTGTTTCAAAAGGGGTTTGGATTATGTTTATACCATTTAAATTAAAAGTCACTTTAAAAGCTCATAAAGTTTAGCTAATAAAAAAGGTAACCCAGGCTACTTTATCTTGAGTCAGCGTATGTGCTGGTGTAGCCAAGTATGGATTTTGCAATATGTAAGAGGAACAAGCTTATTTGTCAGGAAGAGACTCTTACTTAAGAACGCCTCCACAGCGGGGGTTCGGGGACCTCCCCCGGGAAAAAAGGGAAAAAAGAAACACGTGCAATTTCTTACGCTTTTTCTCCCTGGGATTTATTTACGATTTCATAGTTTGACCTTCAACAAACAAATTAGGGAGCATCCACTCAATAAGAAGTATCAGCATACCACGTATGGGTCTTCACAAGAACAGCCACTTGAGAAATCTTGTTTACCAACAGTCTCCAATATCTATGCCGTTTACCTTTGGTGACCCCAAATGAGCTTTGACGGCCATGAAATTTAAAATGATTGTTTACTTTAATTTGAAGAATCCTATTTCCAAGTGTACTATTCATTCAGGTTTCTTTTCTTGGGGTATCGTCATAGTGTGGGCTCTAATGAATCTAAACGAATATAAGTCATACACATGTAAACTATGAGATCCCTCAAGGCTACTTTTCTTGAGATAACGTGTTTGCAAACTAATTGACACAAGCACACATATACATACGTACATACATGATATTATAATCGCATATAGATTCCTTCGCCTATGGCTAAGAACTAACCAAAACTCCAGAAGGCTTAGTGATTCCTTCTTTTTTGGATGTAAGTTTATCTCGGTGGTCTCAAATAAACAACTATATTGTGAAGCTACTATATATACCTTAATTTAAGGAAAAAAGTTTGAAGTCCATGGACACAGATCAAACAGATTAGTATTCTGCATTCTTCATTCTGAGATCGTAAACTGTAGAAAATATTGGACACTACAAAAGGAAAGGTAATTAATGTTTCTTTACAGCTATATTCTGCGGTGAAGCAACTTTATATAAAAGTCTACAATAGTAACATCATTCGAGTGAACCGCCGTTGGGAAAGGATGGCATCGTAGTGCTGTGCTCCTCCCGTTTGAAATATTTGCCCCTTGAAGAAGGGTAGATGAAAAATAGTAATGTCATTATTCAGCGCCTGGTCATGTGCGGCTATGATCAGTGCTTCCGTCGCAACTTTCAGTCCTGTGCAGGACAGCAACTAGTATGGCATTTCTGTGTTTGTAATTATTTCAACTTTACTGGGGTCTGGCCATGTAATTTTTTTCCTTTCCATTTTCTTCCATACTCCGCTGACCATCTTGCGTTGGTTCCCTTCTTCACCCTTCATGTTGGTCTCCAAACTGCGCTGTTGCTTGTAACAGTGGCCCGCTTCCCTTTTGCTGTTAATGTAATGTTTTAGCACCATACTCTCACCAGTTATCGTGGACTTACCCTTTTTAACCCTTTGCAACTGTGATTAAGTAACAGATAGAGTCTGTGGGCATCTGCTCTGGGGTAGAGTGTTCTGTGCATGTTCAGGAGCTTTCGCGTTCTGCGGTCTTACACCATCAGTTGGGTCTTTGCCCAATCGATTACTCCTTTAATTAGGCTTACTAAAGACATAGCATAAGTGTTGATAGGCTGGAACATGAAAGATGGGGAGAAATGATGAAGAGAGGACCATAGAGGCTCAAACGTTTCCGGGATAAAAGGTCTGCATCAGCCACTGTCTCTTCAACTATAAGGAGAAAGAAGTAGACGCATGACGCAAATGCAGAACGGATGAGGGGCATGACGGGGGCATGCATGGCATATGGCTGCAGAGAAACCACAGGGCACCAGTACTAGAGAATAGGCTAGCCGACCAAGGCCATGTCATTGAAAGGGCAGGGCTGCTGACACCAGATGAGGTAGAAAAATTATTATTGTTACTGTTAATGTTAATTTTATTATTTTACTTGTGTCTTGCACAAGAGATTACAATTTACAGTTTCCAGAGAACCAACACATTTTGAAAAGAGGCATAACATATTTTGGAATAATAAAAACATGTTCACTATTTCGTGATAATCCGACCAGTTCTGGTCATTCCTCTGTACTGACATACAGCCTATCTAGCACTTATTGTGTTTATAAGTACGGTCTGTAGATAAAATTGCGAATGAAGGCGCGCCAAAACATAAAATACATGGGGGAGAATGTAGGTATCCGTATATTGATGGTGAGCAATAATAAAATTCGACACAATTAACGCTTGGTGCGCGACCACGCGGCGTCAGTGAAATACCTTAAGCTATTATTTGCTTTCACCCAGACTCGGGGATGCAGAGCGACGTAGGAACTCAAATCCTCCTTTCATATCCTGTTTGTAAATATAAAAAAGGGCGTGAACGGGACATGTGTCAAAATGTTGCATTAACTTTACATTAAAGAGGTTACCTAAGAAATTACATGTCCATCTAATCATTAGATTGTTTCACAGTAACGATATATCTCAATTTGTTTTCTGAGAGATTATACAACATACTCGCCAAATCTCAAACCCAAATGCATTCTGCCCTTCCTACCCACCCATCATTATATTGTACTTGCATGCTGTCGAAATCAAGATTTGTTGTTCCTTACCTTCCATCCATTTTTGAAGTATTTCTGAAGCTTGTATGAGCTGTAAATCCTCAAAGGCGTCGTTTAGTTTTGTTAGGTGGAATGGACCAATTGTTAACTCATCCTCAAGATGCTCAAAAAGTGACAGACCACGACAAGTACTTTTCATTACTCTCTCCCTCTTGTCAGGTACCAGTTGAAAGTAAGTGCACAGTTTATGACAACTACTTTCCGTAAGGCAATCACTGAGTAACGTCTTTAGTCTCCCATAGGAGTTAGCCATCCTTCCTGCAAGTACAAAGCAAGATATTATCTTAAACAGCCTCAGAGTTGTGGCATCAGTAATATCTGATGAATACTACAGCCCCATTTTAACCCATCTGGAGGTAGGTGCGTAGACTGACAAGGTACAGAATGGGAGCGAGAAGATTAAAAAACATTTCATTAGGGGGAGGGTCCAAGATATCCAATAAAATGAATTAAAGCAATGGTACTGTTCGATCTTGGGGGCACTTTCGCCCTGGTCCCCTCCTCATTGGCTGAGGGTCTTGATGAAGGTTTCCGTTATATAATAACAATCCCTATTCACAACAGTGCCTACTTTTAAGGAGAGAAAATATATTTCTGATCAATTATCCTGTCACACATAGATGTAACAAGGATAAAGCCATTAAGCACTTGTTAATCTATACCTGCATCATACATAATTACATTAAAAAAGGGGTATGGTTTGTATTAGATTTACTTTTGTTTCGGTGTGTGTATGTGGGGGAGGTGTCTGAGATTCAGAATGAGGCCAATGTGTATCTATGTATAATGTGTTACAGAACATAAATTGTCTTCACCGTTTCTTAATTGTATGGTATCTCACGGTATGGGCTATTAAAGTAAAAAAATAGAAAATGCAACAACCAATTCGGCCTTGCGTACATTTAATAATACTTAAACGGTTTACTAAAAACTTGTGGGATAATATAAGTATCGTCTTTCAATCCTTACGTCAGTAAATAATGTCCTTATTAGTGCTTCTTATGTCAGTTACTTTGAAGTAGTTCCCACGAGTAATAAATTTAGGCACCAAAGGTCTGCCCTTGATACGTTTCAACTGAAGAATCATCGCGTCTTAAGCAACTCACCGTCTGTCATGCGAATCATACCTATACTTTGAAGGGGGTGCCGCTTATGTATTTTGCAACGTATAGTTTTTAGTTGAGATATAGTAACATAGATACGTGTAAGGGTGTAGCCTTCTCTTACTTTCATTTACATTACATACGTTTTTTGGGGTTGACCAGCTTCGACCAAAAAAAAACAAAAAACGGAGCAACAACGGGCTGTTCATTTTCCAATATATCTGATGTTTTCTTCGTGCTATCACCATATACAATAATGGCACGAGTGATTGTTTCTTTTAGGGAATTTATTCGAAATTATTAGTTTGTTTATGTGACTGTGACAGTGATGCATGGTATAATACCAACAATTTAATTCGGTTCATAATATTTCGGACAACTTTTTCCTTCTTCAGTTGAATCAAGAGTTAAACTACTAACAAATGTCACAGAAAACGACAATGTACCTGTGAACTATTGCTTCCCCAGGACTCAAAAAACAGAAAAGAGAATATTCAATAGAATGGTCGATCGTTAAACAGTCCAACACTAACAAAAGAACTGACACACAATGTGACCTCTGCCTGGACGAAAAAGTTGCCATTATTACTGTTCAGACACAAAAAACCAACCTCCTTAACAAAAGAACCGAACTCATATCCAAGTGCAGGCACCTCGAACCACTGGGCCGTGCAAGGAAAAAGCGAAAACCCTGAGAGAGTTTTCTCCAACTTTCACTCGCCTGATGATCGCACGACAGCGTGAAACTACTAGTTGCGAGGTCTGATCCAGAATATCGGTTTATATATATATATATATATATATATATTATTCCCATTAAAGAGCGAAAGCCGCTCCCGCCCTCACCTGAAGGTGAAAAAATAATGAAATACATAAGCATATATTGCATCTTAAATCTTCAAGATGAAATCAACGGTATTTCAATGGTCTGCCATCCGTGCGTGTTAACAGAGACGTGTCCGTAAATTCGTCAACATAGAAGTAATAGCATATAGATTGTTTGTTTAAAAGGACGTTACCATACGTTTACGTGAAAAAAGTTGTTGAAAAGTCGACCATAGGGCGGAAAAAATAGGGCGAAAAAACAGATTCTCCTTAACGTTTTCACACACTTTTTATATAGGAATACGTAAACGTGTGGTAACGTCCTTTTAGAGACGCAATCTGTATGCTATTACTTCAAAGTCGACTAATTTACACACGTATAAGTTTACACGCATGGATGGCAGGCCATTGAAATAACGTTGATTATATCTTGAGGACGTTGAGGGGAAATATATGATTATGTATTTTATTAGTTTTTTCGCCTTAAGGTAGGAAGATATAAAGACTGTCGCTTTAAGGGGGGAATTAGCGTTTTATATATATATATATATATATATATATATATATATGCTCTGATGAGATCTAACAAGATCGAAACAGTTCTGTTTGCAGATTGAGTTCTATATATATATATAACTATATATAAATATATATGACTATATAGAAATATATATATATATTTATATTTATATATATATATACATATATAATGAAACCATATACCCTGGGAAGTAATGGGTAATGATTAGTCGACAGGAAGTTTCCCCTGTTTAGTCTATATTGTTAATAGGGGACGATGCTCCTTTGGGGAAGAGAACTCCGAGGGGAGTAAACGTTTCCTTTTCACCCTACGGATCTTTGCCAGAGAGTCGAGGGGTCTTTGGAAAAAGATTTTTCATTGTCCAGGTTACAACGAGTCCACGCATGGAAAATCTATATGATGTAGAGGCTTGAGAGTTAAAAGGGTTGTTATGTTCAGTATAAGTTGTCCCCTGTGGACGAAGCTCCTTTGGAGAGCACAGCATCTTCGACAGTGCCAACGTTTTTGCCCATTGATTCTTCGCAAAGGAGTCGAGGAAACTTTGCAAAGAGCATTTTGAAGAAATACTATTCCCATCAATATTATCATTCTATGTATATGCCACTCATGTGGTATGTACTTGAAATTAAGGTATTAGTTAATCCAGGACAGTTATAGCAAGAGACCAATGGACTTTGCAACTGGACATGCCCAATTTTCAGAACAATTCAGTTGAGTTAGTTTAGTTGAGAACTGGACATGGCTAATTTGCAAAACAGCTCAGTTGACATGGTTGCGTTCAACTGGTTCAATTCATTTTAGTTCAGTTCAACTGGAATTCTCAGCTGGGTACCGATTAGATTGGCTAGTAACTACCGATCTTGTAGCATATTTCACAATACACACAAAAATGGAAGTTGAAGAAAATTCACTTTGTCCAGAGATTTTTCCGGGGGAGTAAAACAAAGGGGAGATAAACAGCCAGAGTATGCAGAAGGAGGAAACAAAGCATGGCAGGAAAGACTCGAAAGAGGCCAATACCATGCAAAGGGTTAAACTTAGTATCATGGTTGCTACCCTTTGCTTGCTGAGCTTAAGCGAAAGTCTCTAGTGAGAGCAAATAGTTTGCATAGCTTCCCATAGATAAGTAAACTAGCCCGATTTAATTCCTCCATGGTTGCTGCAAGCAATGCGTCTCCCGCAAACAAGAGCAACAATGTTGCCGCAGCTTAGCTTGTCTCAGGTCATGGGAAAGTTTGCAGTCAATATTTTGGTTGGGTCTGTACATCAAGTTGTCCATACGTACGTTAAAAAAACAAAAAGATAAATTTTAATGTAAGGAAAAATATTTATTGAACTTCTGAATCACTGAAAGACTTATGTTATATACTGCAGAAATATTGGTAAAAATTGAACATCGTACCTGGATATCGCAGCAATACTGGAGACGAAATTGGCTTGAATAAAATTGACAGCAATTGATCAGTTAAGTCACGTATGCCAATTGCACCTGCCGTATTCTCCCTCTTCCCCTTAATAGCTTTGTTGTAAAAACTTTAAGAGGATCGTAACCTGTGGGAGGGGTGTTTGCAGTCCTAGCAGACTAAGATTTCCAAACCCTAAATTAAAGAAATCTGGAAAAGCTGAAATGTTCATTTCCTGTGTGTGTTTTCAAAGCCCTCAGAACCTTGGAAATCGCATACATAGGCTCTAGTTTCCTTCTCCCAAAATCTTCGGGGGAGGTCCTTGATTCCACCTCCTCAGAAGAGCACTTATGCCAGCAGGGTTCTGTTGCAACTCTCTAAGGAGAGTAACTTGCACGAACGTATCAACCTTCTCTCTGATGCATGATGCACGCAACACAGCTGAACCTAAAGATTTAACGTATTGTGTCTCAGGCGGTATGGTGCCATTACATGCTTAGCCTTGGCAAATTAGCCTATGATTACCTTTCGCCTGCAAAATTATTTTACTAATAACATTTTTATGATTAAGGTTATATCTCGGGTGGGCTTCAGATATTATTCCCCATGGCTCATACTTACCATATTCTGGTGAGACTTTCGGTAACGAAGATTAAGCTTGAATGATGCCTCAAGCAGTGTCGATCGCGCCCCCCTCCTCTGTGAATGCACAATTCCTGACCCCGAAATGACACATGGCACACGCCTTCAAGAATGCAGTTTCCTTTTCAAACCGAAAAATGTTATAATCCTCAAGCTCAAAACATGTAGTTTTTTTATTTAGAATCAAAGTGCTATAAATGTTCCTGTTCTAAAATGGGGAGTAAGCTTCTCTTCCCCTTACACCCATTTCCTAGACAACATTCACCTGACAACATTCACCAATCACAATAGCACTTGGTTGCATTTTTAAAGTCTTCGGTATGACCCGGCCAGGATTCGAACCCTACACCTTCCGGATGCAAGTCGGATGTTTTAGCCATTTAGCCATGCAGTCGGTCTCCAACGACGATGTAAGCACGAGACGTCCTGTACATTTATATGTGTACAGTTTAATTTTGTACGTAGTTTGTTTACACATAGTACGGTGTTTGGGCCCTCAAATGATAACGACAACAACTGAGCGCCTTGACGTCCTGTACATTTAAATGTGTACAGTGTTATTTTGTAAGTAGTTTTTGTTCTACACAAAGTAGTTTTGGGCCTTTAAATGATAACGACAACAACTGGCTGCCTTAACATCGGTTCAGCAATATTTAAACTATCTATATGAAACATTTCAGCAGATTTTGTTAACAACTGAACGATATGAAGGGAAGTTTACGTTTTTAAAAAGTACCGCCCCTGAACTTATATTACGTTCATGTTTATCAAAAATAATTGCATCATAAAGACTTTTTCTTCCGGAGCACGTCGGCCATATTTTAATTAAATCGATAGAGAAATAGTGAAATGCCACGCATTTGAACATAGCGGTGTCAAAAAGACAGACATTTGCAGTGCATGATAGCAATAGCTCAGCTACAGCTTTCGGCTGAGCTAAAAACGGGCAGTTGTCGTACACCTAGCAACGGTAGTGGATCGTAATCGAGGATTAAACCTTATTTTGTCACTGAGGGCAAAATAATCTTTTTAGCATCAATGGGGGTGCTCACCCCAATGCCTGGGCAGAAACATTGCGTGAATTTAGGCAATTCGTCGCTGAGGTCGATTGCTTGATTGGTATTGACGATTGTGCTTATATTAAAAAAGTGTATAGAAACAGGTCAGTGGGCTCCTTCTTATTTAACCCAACCAATCTAACACCGAAAACTCCGTTCAGTATCGCACAGCTCAGTGAGGAAGTTCCGGTTGTCACAAGGCCAGTCTTGGTTTTATCTTTACCATCACCATCATCATCATCTCTATGTATGTCCACCCGGTATGACCATTGCTCATGTTAACGTTACAACGTACTACCTCAAGGCCCTAACGCTAAATCTGTTGAGGCGGCTCACCACCACCTACACTGGTTTGCGAGTTTCCGAGGATCACCTTGTGTAGCGACCAAACATCTGTTTCGCGATCTCTCCCTTATACATGTACGTACTCCACTGATGTCTAAAGGGACGTCTTGCCACACGCGAAAGAACTCAAACTTGTACTAAGAATTACTCACAAACAGACGGTTTGATTTTGTTTTTTACCCCTATTGTATGTATGCATTTATATATGTACGAAAAATGAATGTTTGTATCTACCCTAGAGTAAATGTCCCCTTATCAAAGGACGCAAGATCAAGATTTAAACGCGTACAAAGCCAATTGGTGTAAAGTTATTGTTTTCGTATCCAGGGGCCAAACCTTAAGAACACTTCGAACTAATTGGGTCTTTACAGATCCATCACCCGTGACAGCCAAGTAATCGATTGGTATTGTATTAACTTTGGAATAGCTCTTCAAATCTGTCTAATTATTTTCCCTTTTCTTTTAATATAAAAGCCCATATACATTCTTACTTAATGTTCTTATTTGACAAACAACAACCGCTGTTGTCCAAACTAGCGCACCTGTCCTCTCTCCCTCTCTTTAATTATTCCTATGATGTACCATCAAGATGTTGTTTGTTTATTTCTCGGGTTGTTACATTTAGATACAACAAGTAAAGCCAAATAGTGATAAAACCAATGTTTTAACTTAAAGCATGATGTTCATATTATGTCTTAATGTATTATTGGAAACATATTACGGTATAACGTCTCTTTAAAGTATGGTATTTAGTAGTGTAAACGTATGTCATTGTGAGATATGAGCTGAGTAGGCACCTTGGAGTTAGCTCTTGAACCATCTCCAAATTGATATAACTGGATGAAAGAAACTCCTAACCCTAAGCGTAAACCAAAACTTTAACCGGTGTTGTACATTAGGTAGTAGTGAATAAAATTATATAGGACATGCAGTCCAAACTTTAAAAATGTATGCCACAAACCTTGAAATATAAATTTAACTTATCCAATACCATCTACACAGAAAAATGCTTACGCTAAGACATAAAATGTTAGAAATTATTCACTTCGTTCAAAATGATTGATTACACAATAATTTGTGATGCCGCACTTGTGTTACTCGGATAACAGTATTTTTCCTCTATTTTTTCACAAATGAGTACATCTTCTGCGAAACTGTGATCAGTGTCTTACTTTTTCTAGAGTGTGTTTACAATTCAAGCCATCCTCTATCAATATTCCGTGCAGGGAAACAGTAAAGTGTCCAAGATCATGAAAACATTTTAGTTTCAAAAGAAAACAAAGTCAGTTGATGGGGGTCGTACAAGAAAGACATCGCAATTCATTGCACAATTGACTTTTTTTAAAGTAAATAAAAAACATGTTTAAGTTGACCAGCTGAATGAACTATAAAAATAGAAGTTGGGCGCAAAAGATTAATTTCACTACCTTGAAATACATATTCTTGTAACTGTAGTCTGTAGGTATACTTGCAGCGCTCTTATTTTAACTTTTCTCCTGCTTCCCACCGAATTTTACGGGTCCTGAATAGCGCACATTCAGCTTACATACTTGAATCACAGAGAAACTGTTGGATTTAGTGCATTCAGAGGGTGATGCGATTTGAAAGTCTCAGACAAGCGGTAAATTAAATACTGCGTCCGATAGTCGAAAAGGGCTGTATTGTAAACCTACACTGAGGCACACACTAAACAGTGCCAGCGCAACCGTGAACTTCCTTAACAGCAGAGTGCATGATATCTTAAACCTTGGTATACTAAAGGCTTAGCGAGGGTAGGCATACTATTACTAAGACAACAGTTCATCAGACATGAAAGGAAAACGAGTGTTGAAATAGCAAATAAAGGTTTTTGTTATGTTTAAGTTGTTTAGCGCAGTGATAAACATTTCCGGGGTTTTCCTTACTGGTGGGGTACAGGACAACATACGCTCTGGGGTCCAGGGGTCTCAGAAACATTGAAGTAATGTCAAACTTGTAAACATTAGCCAGCTCCCGGAAACCTTTCAAATGTTTTTAACATATGAAAGGAGAGCGAGTGAATCAATCTCAGCAAACACCAAAACGTTTTCTAAATGTTCTACAAACGTAACTGGTTTCGTTTTGAAAACGTTTCTTAGAAACGTTTTTAGGACATTTTGTGTGGACTTTTGTTACGTATTCAAAACGTGTTTCACAACCTTTCACACACGTGTCCTTGACGTAAATAACGGAATAGAACAATGTGAAAACGTTTCCTAGAAACATTTTCAGAACTTTTTCTGTGGGCTGTTTTAAAACGTGTTTCACAAACGTATTAAACACGTGTTCTTGACGTAAATAACGGGAATAGCACTAGCTGAATACGTTTTCTAGAAACGTTTTCAGAACGTATTTTTGTGGACATTTTGGACGTCTTTAAAACATATTTCTTATACGTCTTAAGCACGTTTCTAGACGTTAATAACGGAAGCAAAACAATTTTAAAACGTTTTGAGAAAACGTTTTCGGACGTACTTTTGTGGACTTTTTGACGCTTTCAGAAAGTGTTTAAAATACGTTTTAAACACGGGTCTAGACGTATCTAACGGAAACGATACGAAAATGTCCTACAAAACGTTTAGAGGTCATCTACTAGGGGCCCTTTTTCGAAACATGTTTTTAAGACGTGGTAAACACGTATTGTATACGTATAAAACGGATATAACAGTCTGCAAAATATCTACTGTACATACAGTACGCACGGGTGATGTTTCAGAGCCCAAACATGCCATAACCGCGTAGTACAAGGTCTGCTCGCAAGCAAACATGCTGACGAATGTAATACACCATTTGATGGGCGCAAGTTTATTTCTGTGAACTAAAACAATGACATAGGAGGGGCAGAAGTAAAACCTTTCTGTGCTGTAAATCTGAACATATGTTCCCGGTAATAGAGAACCACTTGAACATTTCTGTATGCCTTTACGTAGAGCAATAAAAAGAAAAAAAAACCTTTTTTTAAACAGTAGTCGGTACAGGCAGAGTCTTATGATTCCATGGCACATAAGTATTGCAAGACCTACGTGGTACTAACTGTAAATGCGATGAGCTGATAAGAGCAGTACAATTCTACTGTATATTCCAAATATTGGAAATCAAAATTCGTCTCAGCAAACAAAAAGGACGCTCCGAAATGGCACATGCTGTCCAAAATACTACCTTTTATGGCTATACTCAGGATGGAAATGCTGTGCATTCATGGTGCTATTGCATGGCACATAAAATGATGTGAAAAGGTGAATTCAAGAGTGTGCTTTTGATAATCCAATCATAAAAAGAGATAAAAGAGATGATACGCCTACACTAAAAATGCACTTTGGGGGAAATGGGGGGGGGGACGACTGTTTGTCTTAACTGTCAAGCGAAACAGCTCTTTTGTTGGCATGTCACACGACCTTTAAGTGAAGCCACCTCATTTCTTTGCATGACTCCATTAAAAACTGTAGGGCTCACCTATTCTTCATAGTACTTCTGTATGCAACTTATTACAAATGACATAGACGATACGAATAAAAACCAACATAACAAGGTGTCCTCCCCCTTTCCCTTCCTTTAGAACCGACCCTCCACTTTCAGAACCAACCAATAAGCCAACAATCTTAAACTAAATTAACTGCAGTAAGTAATACTCTATCTCACGGTGTAAAGTTTCTCCCACTTTAACACATGTCTGACTTGAAATGACTACTGAATTGAACTACACAAAAAGCACTTCTTACTTCCGACTGTACCTGAGTTACTCTTTTGGTTGAAATGTTCTCATCTAAACTGTGGAAACTTAAAGGCAGACAGCCATCACAACCAAAGTACATTTTTAGTGTGGGGATATCAAAATTCTCAACTTGTGTGACTGGCTGTGCAATAGCTCACATTCCACAGAATGCAGAGAATGTCCAGATTACATTTTATAGCCTTACTGTACAGTATATGCTCACCAGGATACTACCTTAAGCAATAAAATAGGTTTGTGTCCCCACAAGGAGGAGCTTTATACAGTTATGGAAGAAGCTACTTAGGAAGGAGCAACTTAGGACTGTTTTACACTATTTACACAGAGTAATATACTTTTCTCTAGCCTTGGCTGTGGTGATGCAGTCGTAGTAGTGGATCTTGTATCTACGGTGAATGTTAAGATGATGAAGTGACAGAAGGCGGAATGTTCTGGTTTCAGACTGTCAGGAAATCTTGTGTTGACTATAGTCCCTTTAATGATATGTTTACTTGGCAGTTCACCAATTCTACGAATGTGGGAACAGCGTGTTATAACAGTATTCGAACTCTTACAGCACAGTGAATAATGGCGTATGGTACATCTGGCTGATGTATTAATTGCAGGTAACTGTACTGTATCTCTCAAAATCTCAGTACGACTATAAGCCTTTTTTTAGCAATTTCTGGATTAAAAAGTTCAGGAACTTTCTTTCAAACAATTCATCGATGAAAAAAGAAAATTCGAGATTTGATGTAATCACGGCTAAATATAATTTTCCTAAATCAGTCCTATGGTGGAAGTGTCCGAAGTTGTGGAAGCCACGGTAAAATTCGACTTGTAGATGGAATAGCAGGATCTGAGTCTCCCTTAGAACTGGCTGGTGCCTTGTAACAATTGGAAGAATTATGGTTTTCTGGGATGACAAGAATTGCCCTTTGATTTTCCACATCCATCTCGAAGAGTGCAGAGATACGGTATCAGCTGCCAAGCCTCAAAGCCCTAAAGGGTATCCTTCTTGAAATAATGTTTGCATTGAAGAGTTAAACAATCACAAACAATACAAAGTTACAAACAAACAAATATGCACACATCTCCTTCCAGCCTTCTGCCTTTGGTGAAGTAAGGTATCAAATTCTTTGACCGCTCCTGCCTCATCCTGGGCTTCTTTTGCAATCTGAAGAGTGAGAAAGCATTCCCGTTACTAAAAACATCAAATTTTTATTAAAAGAGCAAATCCTTGAAACATTCTTTTCAGTTAACATTCATAATGCACGAACATATATACACATACATGTAGGCAACACAGTGTCTAAATTGTACAAAGGTTTTTGCTCTTCCCTTTCAGCTACAGTATATATTCTCTTATTACAAAACCAAAGGATTTCTATTTATCAAACTCCTCAATGCAAACGTAAAGTAATTTAAATTGCTGAGCTGAAGTAACAAGAAGTATAAATTTCAAAGTATTTGTATCACAACAGTTTTCTTTTCAACAGCATACTGTTTTACCTTTCATTTTTTTCTTGAGGTATTTTAGATTTTGAAAACTCAAGCATTGCACACCCATGAATGATGCTATTCTGCTTTATCATCTCTGTGGGACTGAATTTGAGATCTGGTAGGACTGTCTGTACTTTGGAACCAGTTTCTTATTACAGTATCTCATGAAATTGTAGGAATATGAAACAAGGGTGATGTAATGAATTAGAGTATTTTAATGAGAGTGTTTCAGACAGTGTGACTAAATTCTTTCCAGACTTGAGAAAAGTAGAGAGATGCATGGCTAAACAAATATGCACAAAAACAGATCTACCTGTACACACAACAAGTTTTATATTGCTTTTTTGGTGTGACAAGTTGACATTTATAGATGCAGTACTGTTGGACTAGAAGAAAATTTAAATGAGATGTTATATAGGTTTATACTACAACATATGAAATATTCACTTTAATTCCATGTCTTACAGTAACCGTACACATTAATTTATTCCTCATAGACTGCAGGATAACACAACAAGCTCACTTGAAAGGAATATCTATTGTAATACAACTGTTATGGGTACAGTACAGTAAGTGTGCTTCTATAGCCAGTAATCTGCATTAATTACAGTATAATCATGAAAAGGTACAGTACTGTACAAAGATTGTGACCAAAGCATTTCATATAGAGCACTGAATTTCAAAACTAGAGAGGACCTACTGTATTCTCCAATATAAGTTTTAGAATTTATTTTATTTTTAGCCACCTTGGAAAACTGCAAATGCGGTTGACTCACCTTAGTTTTCAAAAACTGGGCTTTGTCCCATTACTTCAAACAGATACTCATGTTTGAACTTACAAATTTCTTGTGAATGGGCACTGAATACCATAATTCTATTTTGCCCAACATTTCTTTCAACGAAAGTGTTACTGTATCTGACCAGATACAGTACCTATTGTACAGTACACAGTCCCGACTTAAAGTACAGTACTGTACAGTAAAACAAGGGATAGCAAGGGCTATGTCAAACTTTAAATTTGTACAGTACTGTAACCTACTATAATGGCAGTTTATGTCATAAGTACGACACCAACCAATGTTTATCAAATGCTAAGTCATTTAATATGGCAATGACTTATATACTTCAGTTTTATACGTTAAGGGCTGGAGTACTCTTAAGGAACTCTGAGACCATATCTACATACCTCTTTTAAAGTACTGTTCTTCAGGCATGCCTCTGTAAAAAAACAAAACAGAAAAGTCAAGATTGCAGCAAAATTTAAATCTCTTTCTTAAAGTGATTTCATACATAATTCTGTCTAATTTTTCTCTGGGATCACATGCCTTCGTAATGAATGACGAAAACAATGCTCTGCTTCCTTTACATTTGAAGAAGAGTACCGACCATTTTTTTTTCAATTTGAAAGTAAGCCACACATTCCATATGAACAAGCAGTGTTACAATAGTGTACAGTACCTGTAGGTCAATGTTCACATTGTTCACCAATGTTTTCCTTTAGAACTTTAACACTAAACAACAAATTTGATATTTATATACTATTTGTTTCTTTGTTAATTTGTAAATTACACGTTAATTTCCAGAGCATGATTTGGTTAACCAAGGCTAATCTTCCCCAAGGCCTTCAAAAAAAAAAATACTACAATTATACAAGATACAATAACAATATTTCAAGAGTATGTTATTTAATATATTTAGATATATTCGGTATATAGATAGAGAAAGAGTACCACCCCTTGCTAACAAAAATTAAAACATAGTCAATACCAGTCAGAGCATGAATGATCCATTTGTTGAGTCCACCTTATACTGCAATTCAAAATTTTAGTTGGTTAATTCAGAGTACATCATAAAAATTTATAGTGTCAAGTCAAAATGGTCCTATAGTAGCAGGTTTATAGCCCTATGTCCAAACATTTCTACAATTTTATAACCCAATTATCCACCGTACTTTAAGAAGCACGATTTTCATGCCAAATTCTCAAATTTACCTCTTTTCAATTCACACGAATGTTTCAATCACGTTGTTCTATCAGTTTAGTAGTATGATGATTCATTTGGACTTAAAATATTTTCAAAACGGGAAAAATTTCCCACTTATAATTGACATTCCGATCTTACTCGTTCAGTCAACGTTGACGGGATGCCACATTACGTAAATGGAATTTCCCCTTATGTAATCCAGTTCTCCTATTGGATAGTTCGGCCTGTCGTAATGACGAAAGACCAAACTATCCAATGGGAGGGGGCGGATTACAGACGACTGAACGAGTAAGATCGGAATTGAAATTATCAGTGAGAAATTTTTCTCATTTTGAAAACATTTTAAGTCCAAATGAATCATCATACTACTTAACTGGGAGAGAAACGTGCGTGATTGGAACATTCCTGTGTATTAAAAAGAGGTAAAATTGAGAATGAGGCATAAAAATCGTGGTTCAGTTTTGCTAAGTAGGTGCCAAAGGCCGTGAAGTGCCTTACCCTCTCTCTTTATATATATATATATATATATTGCCAATTTTGAATGGCTTAAGGCTTACTTTACTCTAACCTAGGCCTACAGTATATGAGCTACATTGCTTATCTGAATTGCAAGGCATTATGGGATACAAAAGTGAGCAACTAGTAACGTTCAGACGTCAAAGGTTTGGCGCTGTTGCTCCCTTTTGTGTCCCATAATGCCGTGTAATTCAGATTAACAATATAGCTCATCAAGTATGGCCAGTAGCCTACTTATAACTAAGGCAATGTTCAGTAACATTAGTCTGTGTCTTGTGAACGAAGTCAACCGTTAAGCTAGGGCTTGGCGCTGAGCGCTAAGGTCTTTCCAGATATCGAACAAATTTTACTTTAGCATATAAGAAAGCTTTTAACCATATTTCAATGTAGTATAAAGTTGAAATACCTCTCATTAGGATTCTGATAGTTTCTTCAGGACATAAAAAATGGCTTTTTCAGGAATTTGATGAGAACAGTTGTTAACGGACCCGTCGTGAACATTTCTGATTCAAAACGGTAGTGTTGTGCAGTGCTTCCACACACATTCATTTTTCCTAAAATGGAATCTAAAATTTCCTGAAATCGGCTTGGTATTTCCTGCAATTTCCAATAACGCTTCTTTTATGCTACTTTAATGGCTGATCCGGGATTTCACCCTGTCAAGCCATACGTCATCCCCACACGCCGTACGTCATTTCCAGATATCCCGAAATTTCCCGAAATTGTCCTCCTTCCCGAAAACTTCCCGAGAGCACCCAGATTAAAACGTACGTGTAGCTGAACGAAGTCAGGGGCAATCTTTTGTTATTTCAAGCCTTACAAAGTTTTTTACTCCGGTATTATTGTTGCCATTTGGCCACCCCAACCATTGGAACTCATAGACATTCTCTCTTCGCCCCTTGAATATTGTTCGATCCGAAGGAGAAACCAAAAAGTCTCAGAAACCTGAGGGAAAAATAAATTTTGCATATTTTTTCCGAATATAGGCTACTTTTTAATTGTCTGGATTTGGTGTTTAGCACCGAGGATAATATGGTAAAGAATGTGATGAATTCTGGTAAAATAGGATCTAGTGACTACGACCTTATTAGCTTTGATCTTTGTTATTGAAGCAAACTTGACTGTACTGATAAGCACGTTCTTGATTTAAGTAAGGCTGATTTCAGTCGGGTTAAAGAGCACCTTTCTATAGACTGGTCTGGTCGATTGTCTCACCTAAGTCCTGCTGAGACTTGGATTGTTTTCCATGACATTGTTGTTGATACAACTAAGCTGTGTATTCCGCTTAAGAAAGCTTTTCGTAATCATAGGTCAGTGTGGGTTTCCAGGAAGTCCTTAGAACAATTAGGAGAAAGCGTAAATTTTGGCGTCGCTTCAGGGATAGTAGGAGTTCTTCAGACTTTGCTGTTTATAACAACCAGGAATTCCTAGTGAAGGATTTGGTTAAAGACACTAAAGTTAAGTTTGAGATGAAGTTGGCTAAGGAGGTTAAGGATTAACCTAAATCATTTCATGCTTTTGTTAAGTCAAAGCAGAAAGTTAAAGAGGGTGTTGGGCCTTTACAAGATAATGGGGGTACTGTAGTTAGTGACCATCAGGAGATGGCTAATTTGTTGAACGACTATTTTGTTTATGTTTTTACCAAGAAGTCCTCTGTAGTAGGATTTTGTAGAGGTTCCAATAGCTCAGTTTGCATGGATGTTGTTGTTTTCTCTGAGGAACTAATTTGTAATAAACTTAGGAGTTTAAAAGCTAGCAAGTCCCCTGGGCTAGATGGGATCCATCCTGCCATTCTACATGAATGCCCTGAGATTTTGTCGGTTCCTCTGTGCATTATTTTTCAGAAATGTCTAGACTCAAGCTTCGTTCCTGCTGACTGACGGGTTGCTAATGTTACTCCTATTTTTAAGAAAGGGGATCGGAGCTTGCCTTGCAATTATAGGCCTGTTAGTTTGAC
>WURT03028772.1:0-15396 GCA_009936505.3 Holothuria glaberrima | reverse complement strand
TATACGCTGTTTTATTACTGTATTTGTGCTCTAATATTGTCATCTTTGTGGTGTGTTCTACTTATTATTATTGTTATATATATATATATACATTCATATATATTTATATATATATATATATATATATTGAAAATTCTCAACATTTGGTGAAATCTCCCGTTTATCTGGCTGTAAAGGAAGGGGTGTCGTCTAATGGAAAGGGTCACATCAGTAATATGAGGTCAGATGTTACATTATGAGGAAACCAACCGAAAAAGGGTAAAGCCTGCATAGTTGGAGGAAAGAAGTGTTGAAGTATGGAGCACGTAGAGCGCGGAAAATGTTAAGCTGAGATTTATTACAGGTAAACTTGTAGAATATTGCATCCTTAAATAAAGCAGATAACCTTATACCACCTCCAGGCACGAATCCGGGAATTTGCCAAGGATGGGAGGGGGGAGCTCGGGACGAAGCGTGTAGGCAAACTATCTAAGCTTAGCGCCGTGACCATAGGTTGGCGCCAAGCGTATACGAAAATTTTGGCCGAAAATACCTCCCACTATGGCAGATCGCTGGAAATGGCACTTTTCAAGGATTGTTATTTGCATCTAAACATTTTCTATATTTTAAAATCTCATGATCTAAAAATTGACTATTGTCACTATAGCCTATAATCGCATACAAATAGGGGAGTTACTTGCGATATCATAAAAATCAGTAAAGGTCTGTGGACATGTAATAAATTCATGTTCTACTCAACAAAGCTAGATTAAGATCCCCTGATCAAAAATCCGTTGTAATTATTTGAATATCTTTTACAGTTCTCAAGATATTTCTCTTCATAGTTTGACCATTTGTGGGAATTGTTCATTAGCTATGCAAAAATATGATGTCGAGTGTTGCACAGTGTATATATTTCTTTTGTTATTCCTTTATAAATTATCTGTTAATTACTTAATAGCTAGTTTCTGGTTTGGTGTTTAATGTGGATATTTTCAAAGAACTAAATAGCTACTTCCAAAATTACCCCCTAAGGGCATTCCAAAATTACAGCTGTCCTTGGAATGAAAGCTAAATTACAAAGGATAACATTACACCCAGTTGACAGGTCACTCTCTGTTCGTCACAAATTTGCATAAGTAGCTCATGTTTATTCATGATGTAGGTGAAAAGCAGTAATTGTCTTGTAAAACGGTCAATATCTGATGGATTTTAATGGGAATTGCGGCTATTTTTTTTATCATGTTTAGTGCCTTTCACACCGAATAGGCAAACACCACATTTACATGCCTACAGACCTTTAAAAAATACAAAATGTATGCCCCCTTCGCCTCCTGGCTACGCGCCTGTCAGGATCAAGTTTTCTCTGATCACATTTATTTCTGAGAAAGATTTAAACTTGTTTCTGCTGGGATTGCATAGCGGCAACTCAGTCCGTAACTATTTCACAATTTTGAGTCTCAACGACGTAATAGAACCTTACTGCTACTACGTGATGTCACAGGAACGTCATAAGCTATTTTAACCACCTAATGTGACTTTTTCGGTATTATGTTTTTATTCAATGATATGAGTTATACCCTTGGTCGCATTTTTTCTAGAATTGGGCTTTTCGAGTGCTGATAACGCCTTCCGGTAGCCATTTTTACCTGTGACGTCACAGATACGTCATTCGGGTCTTTTTCACAATAATGTGCTGATTCGGTGTCATATTTTTGTGTATCGGTTTTACATTTAAGAACGATATTACAAACCCTTAGGGAGAAAGGCCCCAAAGATGAAAAAATGGATGTTTGGATCAATAAAAATTACTCATAACCCCCAACATGTGTGCCTGGAGGCATCAAGTCACGATAAGGCACATGTATTGTCGATTCGATTGACACTTGTTTCCATTGGCCTGTTTTTGCTTATTTCAGGCAGCCTTGTTTTATTGCTTCGCTATCTGTTCTTAATGACCAGTCTCTCTGTGTCTATTGAAGAAGGTTTTGGTTAACCTCTTGTTAACGAGAACGTATCTCGACAGAATTATTTCTTGTAGATATACTGTCCCAAATAATGGATATCAGGCATTAAAGGTCTGGTTACAGGTAACTAACATAGTTGGATATTTGATGTAAAAAGCATTAAAAATCCAGAAAATAGACGCAATTTCCATTAACATCAATCAAATATTGACCATTTTACAGGGCAGTTTCTATTTCACACTTATATCATGAATAAACATGAACTAAATATGCTAATATGTGACATCAAAAGATGGACATACCATATATGGCTAATGTTAGCCTTTTTCCCAACCCTAATTTCAAGTATACTGCTAGCATTGTTATCTTATGAGGGGTTTATTATGAAAGTTAAAGTCCTTGAGAAATATTTATATCACTTATCAAACTGTAAACTATTTTTTCAGGAGTACTGAGATAATTTGTATAGGGTTAACAAAAGAAATCTTAACACTGCGCACCACTCCTTATCATTATTTTTGCACAGGCAATGTGTTACTTCAGAAACCATCACTTTGAAGACGTTTACTTTGAGAACAGTTAAAGATATTGAAATAATTCCAACGGATCTTTCATTGGAGGACTTAAGTTTTTACTTCGACTAGAAAACTTCTAGTTGAAGTAATGCCATGTCCACATCAGTTTTCGGCGAGGCGTTCGGACATCTTGTCTTTGAATTGCGTTTTCTTGGCTGTTTTGTAATGTAAGGACCTGAAATTTAGAGAGGATGTGTAATGTGTCACGCAAATTTTACCACTAAAATTTTGTGTAGATCGATGGTTATATGAAGTCTTTAGAGCTTGTTTTCAATGATTGGCCATAAAGCCCATCTTCCTCTGGGGATATTGATATTTGTCCCCGAAAGTTTGCAGCTTATGGGTTGTCCATGCTCATAGCTTGTTCAGGAATAATCGATATCCCGAGAAACGATGCTTTCACGGGGCAATTTTGAATTGAAAATTGACCGTTCCGCGTTGGGAGGATTTACTTCTGATTGGAACAAAAAATAGAAAATTAACTGATCTCAGTTGCTTTTAAATCTTTACAGTAATCTTCTCTGTAAATTACATTCCATTTTGTCAACTCATGTGGGAGAAAATCCGAAATAAAATTACCTTCTTTTCGTCCGGAAAGAATCGATTCTGCTTAGCGCAAACACTTGTTTGGCATTTTGAAGCTAAGACCGTGAGGACAACGCCAGCTGAAATCATTTGGCATTCAGTTTTGCTGTATATTTCGTACTAGAATTGGCAAAACCAACAACTTTCCAGCCAATGTACCCCTTTGGAAAAGTTTGCCCCTTGAAAGTGGACGTTATGACTTGGCCGATAGCGTCACGACTTAGCCGATTTTTTTAACAATAGAGAACCGCAAACAACGAAATGTCCTTGGAATTTCTACCAGGTCTTCACAGCTCGACAAAAGACTAGGAGTTCAGATTCCCTTAGAGGTATAGGCGTTCACTGGACCATCTAATCTGCAAGAATGTGGCTTTTTGTCAGTTTTAAAACAAGGAGAGACTTCAAGGACAGAACAAGTTTGTCCCACTTTCAAGGAAGCGAATTCTCTAATGCACGCTAAAAACAGGGGGATCGATGTGGCAGTGAGTTGTTATTTGGAACTCCCTGGCTGTAGTAATCCATCTCTTTACATATATTGCAAAGCTTACACAAAGCTATGCATTGTTTGCAATTTTGCTTGTGTTTGAACAGGGTAATCCGAACCATGTACCTCGCGGAGCGGTCTTTGTTTGCTCATCTCTTTGGGGCTTCCCAAACATATGACTGATCAAAGAATATGCCACACAGCCTGCTAAGAAGGCAATGACTATAGTCGATAATGAAGGGAGAGTATTCCGTTGCCCCGGCAGTGGTTGCGATTTAATTTCCTTTCGAACATTGTCTTTGTTTTAAAATGCTCTATCAACTTAAATATTGAAAGGATTTTTACGACATTTGAGTTAAATTGTTCGTTCGGAATATAATTTAAGCATTCGAATCAAGACTTATGTACGAAAGATACAAATATTTTAATAAACCCATGGTTGTTGACTACCTCTTGAAAAATCACTACCCAAATGTCATCCCTTGAATGAGGTGCCATTCATAGGCGTACGGGGGTCAATATTTTTGGGGACATGGATAATTTTTTCCCGAATTTAAAATTTGGACCAAGTTGCCCGAATAAAAGGGCAAAATTTATTTTCTTCGCTGTCTCATTTGCCCGAATGGATCCACTTATTTTGCCCGAATTGGTAGAGCATATCCCCTCTGCCCCCACCTCGTACACGTATGATGAAATTAATGGGCAGTAAATGGCTGTCGACAAGTAGTGTTTTCGCATATGGGCCTAGTACTGGGGTGGATTGTCCAAGCGAAAGTTTCCGTGGTGAGAATATATTGTTTCATCCGCGAATCATGGAGTGTCACCAAGCTAAAATTGTCCAGATGTTCTCCAATCACCTTCCAGTATATTTAGTGTACCAAAATTGCACTTACACTGAGATGCAGAGCCAGAAGGGGCTTTCCCGGCTGTAGTCCCCCTTTTCGACACCACCTTTCTTAGACGGTACCGAAGCTTGTTAACAATATGAAGTCACGGTGCTTATTTTAATAACCAGATGCCCGGCAGAAATATTATTCAGGTGCATAAATTTCAAGTTTTCTTTCCTAAGACCACCCACTTCGTACTATTGGCACTCATTGGTGCGAAATTTGCCCTCATGGAGTAACCCCCTCCCTTTCGTGTTTGAAATACTGGATCCACCGAAGTCGAAGTTTGCACCATTAGTGGTCTTCTTAACTGACATGTGAAACAGCTCTTTTTGGTGACACGTCCCCAGACCTTTAAGAGTGAACCATGCACAATAGCTCGCGAAGCAAGGTGAAATTTTGCATTCCTAGAGTCCCTTTACATGAAACAAATTATATACAGGATCTGCACTATGACACTTAATTGTTAAATTAAGAATATGTCGCTAATCCTCATTGCCTCCAACTTTACTTAAAAAAACTCTTCCCAAAAGTAGAGCAAACCTGAGAAAAAGTTCGCTTTTTAAGGCCCGGGGAAGGGCGAGAGGGCGGATTCCGGTTGAGTAAGTTGGTACGTTGACGTGCCATGAAGTTTTTGTCAAGGTACGCGACTCCAAGAGAACATTGGATAAACTAGATTGGTATTTGTAGTTAGCGTTTGACGCCCAACTCCCAGGTCAATGAGGACAGTGTACGCACATCTTTTCTACATGATACCTTTTGTAAAAATACACATCTTATGTATTGTAATAATAAGACATCCGTGAGTTTACTTGTCTTAAAATGAATCACGGTAATCGAGTTTTATAGCTTAATCCAAACTAAGAACGACTTTGACAATTTGAGTACGATGGAAATTAGTTTTTGTCCTCTCACTTTATCTCCGAGATTTATGCAATATAGTGGTGATGCGTGTAACTACAACTGAACGAATTCTTCAAAGTTCCATGACTAACATGGTGCGATAAGCAACCTTAAAATTTAATGTACAAGAAAAAAATGTATGACGGTACCTTATATCTCCGAGGTTTCGGTTCCTTAGTCAGTTTAATATTTTGACGGCATCTAGAGGCTATCACGACAATAATACATCTACGGTAGGCTACTCGAAAGAAGTGATGTCTGGTGTTGTTGTCAAAGGTGAATCCCAGACAGAAGTGCATATAAGCGTATCAGTACGAATTATTGTTCCTTTTACAGATCCACGTTTCAAAGGTTTTTTGATGTAATATTGTTTGAAAATGGAACAACCCCATGCACGGGGGGTTTATTTCTTGAGCACATTGAATTTACTAAAAATTGGCTAATGCGTGTAACTTGCAACAGACTGGTTACGGATCGTATTTAGTCTGAGTATCAGTCTAAACAGTTTGGTTACCCGATACTTCCTGTCCTTAGTTTATACGTTGTGAAACGTACCTTCCTGGGATTCAGTGGGCCTTCTTTATTACATTAATTACCAAAACCCAGCGAGGTACTGTTTTCAATTTACTTATGAAAAGGAATGAGCCCTCCTATGAATGTGACCATTTTGTTTTCATTAAGGGCAATATTTAATAAAGCTCTATTAGCTTATTTACATGCAGTCTTTGGTAATTGTTGTTGTTTTCTGTTTTCAAAGCAATATTTAATGTAGGTCTATTAACTTATGCACTGTCTTTGGTAAGCGTTGAATATTAATTGACCATCTCATGGATGGCCTTCTACTCTTTGGGGCAGGGGACTCCTACTGGTTTGTCGCTTAAGGTTGGATAAGATGGAGGTCATGCTTTTCGGTGAGCTTACGCACATGCATGGTATATCTCATGGTAGGACCAGCTAGAATTAGCCATCTTCTGGGCACTTTTTAAACTTACTCAGACAACTCACATGCAAATAATATGGCTCTTGTCACGTGAGTCATTATATACGTGGCTCTAGTCATTTCGGTTAAGATGTGGTATAGTACACTATCCGTATTGTCCATTGATGAGACTTTGACAGGTTTCTTTGTTCTCTGCCTCTTCCCCATGTAGTCTAGCATCGTACCAAAGTATAAATTTTAGTTGTAATCTGCTCTCTACAACACCTTCTGGCCGATCAGTGAAAGCGGTCTTAATTGTGCAGCACAAACTGTCGTCAAAGAGACGCATAAACAGCCACGTTCACCTCGTCAGGACTCCTTTACTTTCAGGCTATCTGACCAAGCAGGAGAGGCATGTTATCTCCATGGTTCGTGGGAAAGCAGCCTTACCCTTGGAAGCCTGTACTTGTATTTTTTACATTTTTTGTTCTTTCATTTAATTTTGTGTTTACTGTTTAGAATCACTAATGCCGATTGGATTTCCTATATGCTCGTTTTTACAGCTGTGAAAACTCGTACTGAAGTGACTGCTGAGGTACAAGAATTAAAAAGAAACACATCGCACAGTGTTTCGGGCTAGCTGGTATTTTAAGACTGTTCAAGTATTTACACAGCTTCCAAGTTAAGTATGTCTTGATTCGTTATACATGTTTTCGAACGGTTTTAAGTTTACAAAACTTTAGTCTGGCAACAAATAGGCCTCCTGGGTTTTACGTCGTTTCACCCGTTTGTAAAAAAAGGGGAGCCTACCTATTCATAGTAGGCCTACACATCCCTTAGTCGTGTGCAAAAAGGCCTAGCTTACAATTTATTTGTTTCATGGAAGAATTTTTCTTGGATTGGAGGAACTATCAATGTCAAAAATAGATGTAGTTTAAAACATATAACAATCAACAATCAACGATCAGCCCCTGTTTGGCTGTAAAAGATATTCACTTGTGGTTAATCCAGGGACTTGTTATTCCTGGTTGTGCAGGTGACCTAAGTAAGTACTTTGGCCTAATATCAGCGGTGTGAAAGCAATTCAATTATAGTTCTGAATAAAGCTTACGGAACGGTAGCTGAACTTTCGGGTTTTCTTGTTTAAATGTCCACTGTTCCGAAAAATATGGTAAGTCCCAGGCACTATCACCGCTTGCCATGTTAGAGACAAACAGTTACAGATTCACATTATCTTCTGCCCCAATACGGACTTTGGCGGAATGAGGTAGCCAGCTGGGCACAGATGCTGGAATCCTTGCTAGTTAAAGTTCTAGTCCCCCGCTTCCCCCTTCCATGACATTGATGGTCTTAAAGAGTAAATGCAGTTTCTCCAACTTGAATTAGTGTAACTTGTCATCCTACTGCATTAATGGCTCTTATCAATCATGTGACATTACATTTGTTACCTGTTTTTAGTAAATTTATGCAGGATAACTCCCTGGTTTACTTTCAATATTCAATGTTTTCATACAAACACATTATAAAAGATACTTTTGAGCAAAATTAGGAGATCTGTAAGACTAAGTAGATTTTGCAGATAAACTTGGAGAGACTGCTTTCTCCCTTTAAATACAGCCAATTTCAGGAAACTTCACAAAGAGTTTTAACCGAGGTACCGTACTTTTAACATAAACCATAGGCGTAGGGAGCTTAACGTGGGGCTGAATATTTAGACTGCAGTCGGTGAGATTGGTCAAATGTCTAACGGGCGCTCTCATCCTTTTTGAAAAAAGTTTCGAATATTTGAAAGTCTTCAGATGTAATATGGTGCTATATTTTGTAAAAGTTTGTACTGAAAAAGTTTATCTTAATAATATTGATAATGATAAAGTGGTTTTCTCCTTGAAAAGAGAGAGGGAAAGCATTTTAAAAGCCCTCGCAGTTTAAAATTGGAGGTTTAGCCTCAGGCTCGCTTCTCGTAATTTCCTTATATGGACAAACATACGCAGTATATACATATAGCCTACGTGTCCGTTACATATCCGTACCCAAATAAGTTACATTTGGTCAACCGACATAATATTTGACATGTTCGGTAACGAGGCGTCTTTATGGACACTTTCTAATCAAGGAAGGGCTACTGTCCGCCACGCTTTGCGCACACATTTTCTTCGAGTCTTTAGACCATGGGCCAGAGGCAATTCACGGGCACCCCACCCCACAACTTTCCGACCCATTTTATTTTTCGAAAACTTATATTCTCCTGAAACAAGTGTACAAAGCAAATATTTTGGGTTTAACTCATTTAAGATGAATACCAAAAGCAAACTGGCAAAAAAGTGATTATTTTGTACTTTAAAATAATAAAAAAGAAAATAATCTTAAAATACATTTTGACACATCTATCTTTGAAATTGAGTCATACTTCATGAACAAAATTCACATTGAATTTTTGGAACACCTTTGGCAAAATTCAGGTTGACAAAGATGGCCGAAGAGCAAAATGACCCCCAAAATGAATGTAATAATATCAAAAATTGTGTAAAACAATTTCAGAATGTCGCAATCCCCATTCATTAAAATGAAATTTGATCATTTCTAACCAAAGGTAGTTTTTTCAAATCTTGGCACGAAATTATCTTAGCCAATATAGTTAAAAGTACCAAACAAGTAAAAACAACAGAGTAAAAATTCCCCACGAAAATAAGGAAACAATTCAAAATAGTCCAAAAAATCACAGAAAAAATACATTTCAATCAAAAAGCCTAAATTTTCGTTTTTAAAAATTGTACTTATAAATGGAGCATAATTTGTGGTATTTTGTGCAGGAACTGAGGCTATCCAAGTTGGTAGAAACTAAAAAAGGGCCGCCAATATAATAACTAAATATATAGCAAAATAATAAAAAAATATGAAAATCATTTAAAATACTTTTGACGTAGTTGCCCTTATTATCTCGCCATGTTCTACGTTTAATATTCAGACTTCTTTTTCAAAATATTTCTGTTTAAATTCAGGTCACCCAAGATGGCAGAAAACGCAAAATGGCTACCAGTGTAACACTGATGTCAATATGTTACATTAATAAAAAAAATAAACATGTAAAATACTCTGCCCATATTCTGTTAAAAATAACAAGAATTTTTCTTGACGTTTTTTACCGGATCCGGTTCAACGAAGATGGCGGAAACGACAAAATGGCCGCCCATATCATTCTTATAATTTATTTAAGTAAAATACACTTGACACACTTGTATTGATATCCTGATATCTGTTCCAATGTCATGCCCAATCATAATTAATAAACATATTATTATATTATACTGTTATTTTAACATTGGCAGCCATTTTGCAAGTTCTTATACCATCTTGGTTGACCTGAATTCCAACGTCGTGCCCTTCACTCCTCAATAAAAGGGATGGGTCACCCTCTATTGCACGCTTAGCGTTTTTCTACTTGTCCCTTTTGCCGTAGGATCTTTCACCTTTTGTTTTTGCCCTGTAATTTTGGTAGACCGAAAACAAAACCAAACATTACCATTTTGGATCTCACGCCTCTTACCACCAAATATATATCAAAGCTGTCACTGGGTTCCTACCCCCCAAAACTTATATACAATAAGTTACAAGATGATCCACCTATTTTCTTTGGCTGGCGTCCCCCAAACGTTAAGTTATGACACAAACTCCAAACTTGAAGGTCTGGTGACATTAAAATAACATAGATGGATGTTTGATGTTAAAGGTGTAAGAATCCAAAAACCAGCTGCAACTTCCTTCAAAATACACCAAATACTGACCATTTTCTAGCGTGGGTAATTTCCACACATGGGCTAAATATGCAAATGTGTTATATCGAGAGCCTTTGATTTACATCCTTTACTTCAAGGATACCTGTGGGTTTGGTATCCTCTGGAGGATGTTTACAGAAGTTAAAGTTGTTTTCGTGCAGTGCATTGATATCACTCAAAAAACTGTGAACTATCTAATCAGTAATTAAGAAATACTTTAAAGAGGTATAACAAAAGAAATGCTAACACTGTGCAGTACGAAGCTCTAGATTGAACATGGTAAAAATAACTTCATTACCTATGTGATATTAAGAAATATCACAAACAAATATCACAAACGTAATAAGATACATTCAGTGCACATATTTACATTATCTCGTTGAGAATAAAAGCATCTAGCACCGCATTATGCCATTATGGCTTTTGTCATACAAACATGCATACATATAAATATATATTTATATATATATAAATATATATATAAATATTTATATATATATATATATTTAAAGCGCAATTTCCTGCCAAATTTTCTAACCTCAATCCCAACTATAGTCGGGCTGTGGTCGGGCTGGTCCCGTAAGACGCTGTATAGTTGCAGGTAGCCCTCTTTAAGAAATTCTTCCTACGAAAAATTCGTACCTTTAAGGCTTTGCCACTTTTTGCCACAGATATAGCTGCAGAAACTCTTACGTATAAATTTCGCTTTTGCAAGAGGGGGGGGGGTGTAAGAAAAAATTGAAATTTACACACTCAAATGGGATATCCTTTACATCTGGCAATCAATATAACCGTACATAGTGTAAAGGATCTTTGGGACCGTCTACAAAATGTAGTGTCGAAGAAAAGGGGAGGCTACAGCCGGCTTAACCCCCGTCTGGATCAGCATATCAGTGAAGTTCGTTTTCGGTGGAATGTACGCTAAACGTATTGGAAGGTGACTAGACAACATCTGGACGATTCTAACTTGGTGACATTCGAAGGTGTTTATTTTTCTACCCTCTTAAAAAAGTTGGGTAAACTTTTACTCAAGGTTGGGTCCGTATGCCACCTCCTAAACTGCAGGGTAAAGAACTACCCAAGTTTGGTAGAAGTTACCCTTTACTTGGGAAACATCCACCCACCATGGGATTCCTTTTGACCAACTTTGAGCAGTGTTTACCCAACCGAATCTGGTCGGGGGGGGGGATTCTCACCGCTGCCTAGTCTAATTCGACCGTGTTTACGATTAGAGTTCACAGTATCATTTAAGATTGTGTTACTCTACCTGTTTGCATCCATTTTGTATATCGCATTTCAAAGTGTTATTTGAACATCTCATAAGCTCACGTTGGAAGTTTAACTATATGTTACCACAGCGTTGACCTTTACTTTGAAAATGTTTGCCAACAATGGATTACATATTAATTAATTATTGTAAATGTTCGTGACTGGTCTATTGGAAAAGGTACAGACAGTATACTATCAGGTTATGAATCTGCAACAATAAATACATCTAAAGGCCCTCTGAAAGAAGGTATTCTGATAACATTAAGTTGTTAGATCTGTGCCGAACTTGTGCGTTAATTTGTGGATAACAAAACAGGTATCACACAGTTGTAATTGCCAAAGCGAATTATGTAGCAATGAGTGAAATCAAGAAGGTAGTATTAGCTAATACCGTTCATGCTCTAAACTTTGCACAAAGATTTTAGAAATACTACAACTTGGTGACTTGGGAACAGTGTTTCCGCTGTGCTGCTATTACACGATTTTGATTTGCTAATTTGACGCACTGATGTTCATGGGACAAATAAAAAAGAGGGTTACATATATTTGTTCCTAAAGTTGATGCAGCGTGAATAATTATCCGTGCCCTAGGCATGCGCAGTTTCACTAAATTGACATTTCTAGTGAGCCAATTTTCTTATATTAACCCAATGGATAATGTCTATGAGGAAACACTGCTTGGAAGAGTTTGGGAATAATCGACCCACATGGAATAAGACTAGTGTCTCTTGAAGTAACAACCAAAACTTAGAACGTAACTAATTTCGTTTGATTTTCACATCTTCTTTGAATATATTGTCCAAGTTTCAGTTGAACTTGAAACTGTGAAGGAAATTTAGTTTTTTAGATAAAAGACATATTTTCACATCAAATCTTCTTAGCATTCTCTCGTGCAGAGAAAAGATTAGTTTTCTCTCAACCCTCTCATAATAGAGCTATTTTTTGGATCATACTTTATGTAATTATTGAACTGATTGAGACAATATCTTGCGGTAACACGAACACCCATCCGGACAAGACATAGCAGCAGCAATGGGGTCAGCTTTTAATTCTTTGGCAACTTTTCGGTTGTCACTTTTTGACACAACACTGGGAGCATTAAAAGACTTCCATTTACATAGGCAGAAATTCCAGATAGGGGAGTACACCTTACCTTTTTGATGTTCTCGTTTTGACGTTCACTGTTTGACAGAGTAAGCTACATCATAAGCGTAGGAAGCTTTTTGAAAGTGGCGGGCGGAATTGAATGTTAGTGATGCATGTCCTGGGAGGGGTGTCCCCCTCTCTTGGGTAAATTGTTGACTATTTAAAGTGCCCTAGATGCAAAATGGTGCAATGTTTGACAAACTTTGAAGTGATTTCATCCTATTTAATGCCATATTGGCAGCGTGTCGTTCAAAGTGGAAGGGAGGAGGAGTGCGAAAAAATGTTTCCGCCTCGTCAATTAGAGTGGGGGCGATCGCCCCCCGGTCCCCTGTTCCTGCGACTATGGATATTAACTAAGGACATTTGGTTTGCTTCCGCGCTTACCGTCTTGATACATATGGTCGAAATTTCGCACAGTTGTGGAAATGATATTTTACTTCAAACGCTGTTCAAGAAGAAATTCGATGAAACATATTATTGAGCTTCGCTTGGTGATTGGGTTAATACAGACCGTTCAGGGTTAATAGTCTGTGCAAAATTGTTCTGACAGATAACATTTAACTAATATCCCTTGATTTCGCATTTGGGTTATCTTTTCATTGCAGACCTGGACTCATAGACTTCAAATGAAAGTATGAGTGGAACGGTGGAACGTTATGTCACGTGGACAAAGCCTAATGAATAATGTAAAATTATGTCAGAGCTTTTTCTTTCAAAAATAAGGAGAAAGAAATCAAGAAAACAGAAGTCAAGTTTAGAAAACTCACCCTTTTCTAGCTGAGGGTTTCATCACAACAGTATCCAATAGATTCGAGCTGTGTTAAACAGTCAACAGCCTTTACATGCTATGTAATAATTTATTTCATATTGCTACTGACGAGTGTTTTCTTAATGTCTACCACGTGATTACAGACTAATACTGACATGGACTTGATGAACACAATGACAGAGTTAATTGGTGCAGCCCACAATTTCGTTTGTGTTTCGTTCATCTTTTGAACGATAACTACCAAACAATCTGTTTGTGTTAGGAAGAATAATCCCAGAGAAAAATGGGACGATTTTAGAAGATTTTGGACGACGTTTTTCAGTCGTCCATTTACGTTCTGCGCCCTCTGAATGATTTTGGTAGAAAAAATAACTGCTTTAGAACGATTTTTCAAGGTTACGAACAAATTTTTATTGGATAATTGGCCCATTGTTCCACTTTATAATGGGGAATTTTACCTCAACTATTGCCTGTTAAGGCTGTGGGACAAACTTAATTTGTTTCTATCATAACACGAAGACACCTTGAAGGTATACGACCCTGCTCGTTAATTCGATCCTGCTTTACTGAACAATAGAATTGTCCAGGCAGCGATAGTGGAATGTATAATTGTCCTTGACGATTTTTAATAGCAGGACGATTTTAGAAGAGTTTGGACGATATCGTCTAAAAGCAGTAATTTTTGGTCCCATTTTTCACTCGATAGGCTCCAAGCAGTTGCGCTTATCTTGCATTACAATGGGTCTAAGCAGGGTCTGTTTCGTTTGTTGTAATGGATCAGTAAGAAAGGAGTTACTTTTTCTGAGTTTGTGTCAATGGGTATTTTTACCTTCTCGAACTCATTACTGCGCAGTCCTAGGATAGTAATCTAAGGCTTTGAAGCTTCACTACATGCAAGTACCAGGCCATTGGCTGGTGTGTGTATGTTTGTGTGTTAGGAGCAAGTTGAGTACATGTAAGTCATCAGTTAACGAGTAGCTCCTGAACTCACACAAAGTATTTCATACAAATCAAGTTTATTCACTTCGTATAAAGTCCTTTCTAATCATTTTAAGATCTACTGTTGGGGAACTTTTTCTAAAGGGGAACTGAAGGGCAAAAATCAAACGTTACTCTCGAATGAGTTCTGTTTTCTAAAGGATCCAAATCCCAAGGGATATTCAGGCTGAACGTGACCAACCTCCTGACCATCAGATATCTGCATCATGGGTGCTTCATGCATGGCCTCGTTCTAGACTGGCTGAAAAGAACAAAGCTACACATGATCTTAGCCCAAAGGCCCAAAACCACTCGTATCTGACGTTTTATTGACACTTGACTGTCGTTAACAGTCGTATTCAAACTTTATTAGCTATGGTTACCCTTATGAGTGTGCAAAATCCAGATATGTGCAGTTTCCCTTGTTTAAGGTGAAAATAATATTTTACATGTGAGAAACTTCCTTGTGAAACCTTCAACTTGACCACGTTTTACCGCATTATTTGGTTTATGTCGTCGAAAAGGAAATAGACCGTATGGATAACGACGTTAGAGGACTAAAAAAAATCGAAGTTTTCCCCGGCCTCGTTAAGCCCGTAACTAACTTTGGTATACGAAGCTTGCACCAAAGGTCAAAAGGTCAAATTCAGTGGACCCGCTAGTTGTTGTGGATGACACTGCACCAAGCACCACATTGCTTTAGTACATGACCTTGCATCGTGTTGTTTGTCCTCCAGAACGTGGTTGCGCATGTTTTACCCTTGCTCAAAATCTATATCTGGCTTTGTATCTGGATATATCTAGCTAATAAAAAGTTTTATATAGCCAGATAGTTTTATTAAATCAGGTACAAAACTAGATACATGCATCTCGATATGTTGAATCAAGGTTTAAATGGCCATATCAAACCAGATATTACTTGATACATGACCATCCCTTATGGCCATATAAAGCCTTATATAACTTGATGAAAAACCATGCCAGAAATACATATCAAGTTTTATATAGCCGTATCATGCCAGGTATAACTTAACGACAAACCAAGCCAGATATGCACTTTTAAAATTATATGGTCATATCAAGCCATATATATATATATATAAAGTCGAAATGCTGCGGAGCACTATAGAAATGTGTAGGTCGATAAAGGTAGTAAAAAGTG
>WURT03028750.1:0-15396 GCA_009936505.3 Holothuria glaberrima | reverse complement strand
CTCCTCAACCCATACTGTTACGGAAGTTGACTCCTCATAGAGACGCAAATATCGGGACGAAAGTGTTGATTTGACATTCGCGCTTTTCTATTCGGTGATGTGCGTATAATAAATAAAAGCATGCATTACGGAAAATGCCATTGTTAGAATAGCGTGGCTTGCGTGAGCATTGTATACCCACCAAGTACAATTCTCTGTGCTTTTTATCCGGTTTACTTGACGCACACTTCAGCGTGCTCGGAATACGAAAGCGCTAGTTCCTTCCCGTTGTGAGTGCGTGAGGAATTAAACGCGCATATGAAAGTGCGTTATTTGAAGAAACACACGTCAATTATATTTAGGATAAATACACAAAGAAATTAAATTCTGCATGAATATACTACGCGGAGGCACACCAAGCTAGTCTTGTAATTTTGCATTTGATTAATTAATACGTTTTTAGCTCCGTACGCATATCGCTGAACAGAACAACGCAAAGCACACTTCCGCCATGCCCGATATTTGCGTCTACATGAGGAGTCACCTTCCATTACAATGGAGAAGATAAATATAATAGGCTCAGGAAAAGGGGGGGTAGAGGGTGCCACCGCCCCCACTCTCGATGGTGGGGGCGAAAACTGCTTCGCCCCCACTTTCGATGGCATGCTATAATATACATATATATATATATATATATAGGCCTACCGCCTGTAATATACCAGTATACCGGCGTCCAGATGTTATCAATATTCCTTTCGAGAGGGCATAGATGTACTGCAGTTGTTGGGTGTACAATGGTTGGCTAAAAACAAAGATTTCTACTTTATTCAATGTGCAGGTTCATTTTTTAACATGAGTTATGGCATAAAAATGTTCCTTTTATTTTTGTTCATTTTATTTTTTTTTTTAAATTGCTCTTTCATGTAGAAAAGGCGAAAAATTTCACATCAAAAATGTACGTTTTGGTCTAGGGGTAGGGCGAGGTGCACAGTCCAAAATTGTTCCGTCCCCCCCCCCCACTTTCATGTTGCTTCCTATGCTTATGAATATCTTTGCTTGCAATATCTTTAATAACAATACTTAACAAATATCAACTTTAATCCCCAATGAACATCACACATACGGTAAAACCATTGACCTTTACTACTGGGTTCTATGAGGCATACGTTATCCGGTTATGGGCGCGACCAATTCATTTGTACATTTTATGCGCGATACGTTTGGCGTCCATTATGGCTGACGCTGTCATGTTGTCACATAATTGTGACCTCACAAGGAGGGATTGCTAGGCACTAAAGGGCAAAACTCACAGCCAGTAAGCTTATTTACAGTACACGCGCACGGCATAACCATGGATACTACTGTGACACAATGGATGTGTACTCTTCAAATCCAAAGAGACGCGCAATCTCACCCTTCAAAATTAAAACCAGAGAAGCGCGGTCACCAGTATGACCGCGTTTGAGGCTTCTACGCGCGTGTTGTTTTACCTACACGCGCCCTTCTGTTAAGTATAAGTATGCACATCGTTGGAATGGACAGCCGGTACTAGTAACAAGCATGTCTACACTCTGTCCTTTACGTTGCTATCATCAGTGTCAAACAGTCAATGCGTATAGCGACGGTAATCATAGTACGGCCCACGCCATTCCCTAAGAATACGTCGGATCTCTCCTAAAGGTGTGTTGATATCTTATGCGCTTACTACCGTGGCGGAGAAGCAATAAGGTTATTCGGAATTACCTATCGCGCATGAGCACTGACCTTTTTATGTCAGGTCAAATGAGGGACTTTTCCCTTCTAATGGGTGTTTTATGTTTGTACCTTCATGTCAAATTTCCTTTCCGTTAAAATAAACTCAGTGGATTTCAGAAGCTTTAAAAATACTTTGAAAGTTTGAAAAAAGTTTAAGTTCTATAAAATCTTTTTGAAAACGCGTAAAAATTGAATATTTTTCAAAATGAATCAAATTTATTGTCAATTTTGGGAAGTTTTCTTTTAATACGTGCAACTGCTAGCAGACAAGTTCTCCTTGGAAGTTCTTCTGCATAGTTACCGTAGCGCACGCACGTACGCCGGTCATTCACTGGGCAGGGTAGGTCATTCACTATGCCACTTGAGCAAGTCCAAACTTTCACACACAAGAGAATATCAGGCAGCCATCTTGGTACGCCTCTTTCCACGAACGTTGCCGACAACTTACGGACAGGATGTTAGCACCTGTGACCGTACATTAGTGCCAGCCTAGCCTACATGTTCTGTATATATATATATATGTATATATAAATATATATATATATATATATAAGAAGTCCGTGGTACGTACGCACAGTAACAAAGCATACAGGCTAAACAGCAAAATACATGGGTTGTACCGTACAGTATATAATAATTGTAGCTAGCTGACGGTGTACGGGACGGGTGACGGGGAACAAACAGTGCAGCCTACATGGTTAGTTAATGGTAACAGTGGATTATTTCCCATTTTTTCGAGTGGTAATCATTATATAAACACATTTCTTCTATCTAAATGGAAATATATTGTAAGGTTAACGCTAGGCCTAACGTAACTTAGAGTTACAAAGTTTCGGCATTTTAGTGCGGCAAACACTATAACATTAACGTCAGAGCGACAAGCTTGTTAGCCCTTTTCGAAAAGGGACTAGCTTTCTCAAAATGTATTTCTGTTGACACGCCATAATCAAATTAAATCTATAGATGTACCATCAACATTCATAAATTTCAATAGCGTAAATGTTGTAAGCCGAAGGACAATCGTTAAACTGCATCGATAGCGTAACCATCCTGAGTACATGGTGCATAGTGGGGCTTTCGAGTTGCATGCAGCGCACTAGCTGTATAATATAGCAAGCTAGCAGCTACATGTACCTGCCTGCACAATGCTGTACGTTACAATCATACATGTACAGGGCATAAAGTATGCGTAACTCATGCCTACGTACGTACATGTAATTTTTGTATTTTTACATCCTGCCATCGCTGGGTGTCTGCGCAACGGCTCTCATGGGCTGTATAAAGCCGATAGCTCCACAGTGGTGGTGGAAAAAAGTTCGTCCGTTCCCTGCAGACGTCCCTCATTTGACCTTTGACCTTCTCTACTTGCGTTAATTCCGACCTACCTAATAGAGGTTCTTCACGTGACGTCATTGCGTTTCAATTTGGCATACTGGCCGTCACTGAACATGCGCAGAATGTAAGTTATCGATACACGCGCACGACCCAGCCTTAGTTACAATTGTTTTACCATGGACGCCTGGCCGTCAAAATAAAAAGACGCGCGGCGCAGTGACGTCAATGAAGAACCTCTATTCGTGCAGCCTCGGTTTTAAACGCGCAGTATAGCGCGCGTCAAGTTATATACACAGAGCTAAAGAGAAATGTATCCTGTGTATATCACGCGCAGGCTCACCAAGCTTTTCTAGTAAAGTTCTGCATAATTGATTAATGAGTTCTTCGTCTAATTTACTCGTATGGCTATCGCTAAATACAATAACGTGCATGTCAAATTGAGACTTCCGCCCTGATATCTAGGTCTCCGTGAGGAGTCACTTTCCATAGCAATGTATATAGAAGTTAAATATCTTGCTTGTAATATCTTAAGAAACAGTTCTAAACTAATATCAACTTACATCACTAATGAACATCATTCATATGGAAAAACATTTCAACACCGCTGACCTTTACTACTGGGTTCTACAAATTTCCCACTTTGGGACACCACTTCACCAAGTTTGTAGAAAATCTGGTTGGCCAACTGATACCATTTTTAAACCTTTGACTCTCTGTCGTGTGATCTTTAATATTGGTTGCCATGATAACAAAATATTATGGTAAAACTTGTCGTTCCTAATATACATTTCAAAAGTTTCCTATCAGTGCAAT
Source organism: Holothuria glaberrima (assembly GCA_009936505.3). Classification (NCBI taxonomy): domain Eukaryota; kingdom Metazoa; phylum Echinodermata; class Holothuroidea; order Aspidochirotida; family Holothuriidae; genus Holothuria; species Holothuria glaberrima. The sequence goes on along the minus strand of WURT03028750.1, from coordinate 11,514 downwards.
GTTTTCTGTTGGAAACGTAGGCAGAAAATGATTTCTGCATAATTGACCTTTGGCCTCTGACCTTTGAATCTTACCTCTGACCTTTGACTCTTCTTCCGGAGTTTGCAAGACACAATTTCCCACCCTGGGGAACCTTCCTACATAGTTTCAAGAAAATCAGTTCAGCCGTTAAGTAGCAGTTTTGAAGATTAGAGAATGGGTATTCGACCTTCTGTAACGCGCCCTTTGACCTTGGTTGCCATGGCAACCACATATTTTGGTAGTACTAGACATCTGTATTATATGTAGATAGTTTCATGTTAGTGGGATGTTTCCTTTTGGAATTACTGTAAAAATACTAAAAAATGTGATTTTTCACAAAATTTGACCTTTGACCTCTGACCTTTACTTCCGAGGGTCTTTTACACACAAGTTTCTACATTGGGGAACCTTCCCACCGATTTCGAAAAGAATCGGTCCAGCCCACAAAGGAGTTCATGGTACAAATTTTCACTTTAATGTGTATTTTCACCTGACCTTTGGCATTGGTTGCCATTGAAAACATATTTTGGTAGTACTAGACACGTTTTTTTATATGTGTGACGTTTCATGTCAATGGGATGTTTCTTCTTGGAGTAATTGTACAAAGAGTGATTTTCACTAAATTTGACCTTTGACCTCTAACCTTTGACCTTTACTTCCGGAAGTCAGTGCTGCACCGGGGTTCCACCTAGGGCACCTTTCCATCAAATTTGAAAAAAATCGACTTCTCCGTTTAGGACATATTAACAAAATAAAATTGGACACACACGCATACAGGTATTTTTTTTCTATCAAGCAGAGGACCTTATTGTTCTTTCCTTTGTGTTTTTGCTTCCTCAGCCCTAACCTTAACAATAGACTGTATATTGTTCACACACCTGAGGACATGTGTAATCTACTGTTCAGACACCTGAGGACCTCATCTTGAATAGACAAGGTCCTAACTTTGTATGTAATGTTGGGAACTGAAATCCATTCTTTAGGTCCTCAATCTGAATGCCAAACAAACTCACCCACATTCACCCACTAACACACACACGGACACGTTTTGACCCCTCCTTCAGTTATGGACTTCTGGTCACCCTGGGGTACCCCATCATGGGTTAGCCCCTTAGACTAGCAACTTGGGAAAATAAACTGTTACCATGGCAACGGTTGTTATTTCAGCCGGCATTGCCGTATATAGCCCAATAGGCAAAGTAACTACAATATTTCATCCTCCTCACGGAGCGATGAGATAATGAAGTAACAAGCACACTCACTTGCTTTCTTTCAGAGATTTGTCGAAGAATAAACTGACGGTTGTACCGAAAACATTACTGGAAACCACCACATGCCTTAATAAAATGTGAGTTAGTTAGTTAGATGAAGTATTACGGCTCAGTTTCTAACAAACAGGTTTAAGTCGGGCCGGCCACGGCCTTTTTCCAGTTGTGGCTCACTGGCTTGTTTTCCCTACTCCATTGCTAATAAAATGTGAGTAGCTTAATTTAATGATAAATGTAAAACAATATAAGTATGTTTAGTTTATCTTCTTTGATTGCCTTTTGTACTACTACAGAGCCGGGTGAAATTGGTTAAGAGGAGATAAATGCTTGTGTCACGGAGAGATTGATGCACAATAAACAGTGTTTAAACTCTTTCCTGGTGGTAGGCTGAAACCTTTTACTATTTGACATTGAGTTTTCAACTTACAACGATTCACAAGCATTGAAAGCGGCGTCATCTTTCCAAAGTGTTAGGTCCAGGGGACAGCTCAATAGAACTTGTAAGGGCTCACGGTCAATGACCTGCTTGATCCCCTGAAGATCCTACCTATATTTAAAATTCATGGCATCAGAGCGATACACTTAACAAGGCTATCTACAAATAGCACTGAGTGGCGAAGCCGGTGTTCATGCACCGCATTGAGTATGTTTTCATTCTAAATGCTAGGACTCTTCGAACCCATACCGTGACGTCAAAATTATGTTTACAAAGATTAAAATGAATAAGAAGCACACTCACTTGCTTTCTTTCAGAGATTTGTCGAAGAATAAACTGACGGTTGTACCGAAAACATTACTGGAAACCACCACATACCTTACTAAGATATGAGTACTTTAATCAAGGATAAATGCAAAACAATAGTTTTATGTTTAATTCATCTTCTTTGATTGCCTTTTGTACTACTACGGACCGGGGTAAAATTGATAAAGATCGTAGCACATAAATGCTTGTTACACGGAGAGATTGATGCAAAATGGCCAGTGTTCAAACTCAATGAGTGCAGCGCGGCATAACGAAAATTAGGGTGGCATCTGTGATTTAGTAGCCGCTTGAGGGACTTGGATTGAAAACATATGTAGTGTCATTCCCTTCAGATAGGAAACTGCAACTTTTGTACAAATAATGCTAAAACAAAAGTTTCCTGCCTTTTGCATTACATTGTGTATTTGCACATCTGTAAATTCCTATTTAAGGAACCTTACTGGTGTCAAGTTACGCATTCGTAATAGAAAGAGTAATATCACAGTTTGTAATGTTCTAAATGGACTGCGTGTATCGTGACAACAGATATATTTTTACTTATGTACAGAGATATCTCTTCTAATCTACTGGAAGGGATTGACCAGGAATTGTTTTACAAAACACCAAATCTAAGACTACTGTAAGTATATTTAGGCCCGAAGACAGAACTCTGAGTCAACAAGAGCAATCAATTAATTAGGGGGGTGAAGTAAACAACCCGGCCTGGTTATGTTCAATTTAAATTTTATACTCAGCCCACCTCATAGCACTCCCTCTCCCCCCGGCTGAGCATGTTTAATTGAATTTGACACCAACCTTAAGAGAGACCAACTCTGAAAGGCATTTTGTAAGATAAAGCTGCAATATTGTCTGCCTCAACCCAACACATTTCCCAACGCCATTCCGTATCACAGGGACAAGAGGGCTGAAAATTCAGCTCTGCCAATTAGGGCATAACATTTTCCGTTTTCGGGTCCAAAGAGGCTACCTGCAGGAACATTTTCTGACATTTCGTTGGAAAAAAGTGTTCAGTCCCGTACCCTTATGGTTATTACATAAGTTAATCATATCCTCACTTAAAGTAGGACCATGGCATTAACATGTAAAGAAAAGCTTTCATTCCCAAAACATTAAGATGAAGTATACATGTTTGGTGTGATATATTCCCCTTTTCGGGGAATGCATGTAAAAATATAGCTTCATCTTCTTTGGGACAACAAAAATCAATGTGACCTCATGCATTGACTGTTACATTGCTTCAAACCGTACATAATACAACATCTGAAATATGCTTTCCTTTATTAGCCTGCTTTTTAAAAATTGCTACTTTCCTCTTCCGTAGCCTAAAATAACTTTATAATATTTTATAACTACCAAGAATAAGTTGTTTTCAACACCAATATGCGGGCTTTTTGCGATGCAATGAATTAAATATACCGTCTTTTTTCGGCAGTACTATCATGCTTACAAACTCTACATATTTAAAATCCTCAACTACTTTGTCTGAAACTTCGCATGGTTCGAGCCTTAAAAGTATAGCCTAGGACAAGAAATTAATATTTTCCCAAATTCATAACTTTTATGCAAAATGTAATGTTGTGCTAAGTTTTGCAAACTTTTGTTCATGTATACGAGTGATTAGAAAAGTCTACATATATTTTATGAATTTTGGCAAAACTATTTCAATAATGGAAACAAAAGCACCTTTTTAGGATACTATTGCCAATTCCCATTTTACCTTGCCATTGATAGCAACTTACAAGAAAACCATCTACGAACCCTGCCACGGAGACTGTTTGCGTGTTTGGCAAATTTAACAGGCTTGTAAGTACACGAAAAGTTTTAAAGCTCGTTCAGTAAAGCTATAACGAAATTCAACGCTGATGAATGATTCATCCTATTATGTTAACAAAAATTCAGGTCTTGAAGGGCACTTTTTACGACGAACGTGGGAAAAGTTTATGGCTTATAAATTACAACTATACGGCGTGTGGCTAACCAACTCAACACCTCAGATCAAATTTGTTTGCATGTTTTTTTTTTTTTTGAAATACCAGTTCAGATAAGAAACCGTAGAGTGCTTCTGAATAAAAAGCCCACATTACTTTGACTCCGGGGCAGATCGAACCGCCGAACCTACCGTTTGCTAAAGTTTAATGTCTCTTATACCACGATCTTTATGTACTCGACTACAGCAATACGTAAAGGTAGCTTACATAGAGGTAGCTAAACGCTGTGAAACAAACAAACGCATAAACTCTAAAAACAGTTGAGTCAATCTGACCCAAAAGTGGGTCAGGAGGAGGCCGACTAAAATTATTGGGTTAAATAATGACCCAAATAAGACTTCATTTGACCGAATTTGGGTTAAAATTTAACCCAAAATGTTGATTCAGTTCCCTCGTGACTCAAATGCTTTTAGAGTGTATCTTCCATCTCCTTACTAGGTATTTGAGTTCGAACAGAATTAAGGACTTACCTCAAGATGTCTTTCGGCAAACACAAAATTTGTCGTATTTGTGAGTAGCTTTCCTGCTCTTTTTTCAGAAAACATTCAAATTTTTCCTCAAACTCTACAAAAAAGTTTTATTAATATTTAATAATAAATTATTCAATGAAACTTAACATCCTTTTCTCCAACAATTGAAATAAAGTTACCTTAGCAACAACCTCCTGGAAGAATTAAGTCCAACATTGTTCTCCAACACACCCAATTTGGCAAATGCGTGAGTATTTTGCTATCGTTTTGTTTATTACCGTAAAGACAGGCGTAAGAACGTAATTGTTATTAATATATTGTGTATTATCATTCTTCAAACTATATTAATACATGTTCTGAATGCTCTAGACTTCTTTTATTTTTAAGAGACATGTCAAAATCAGTGCTGTATTCGAGTCCCCATTTTCCGAGTCCCAGTCTGAACCTGCCGAGTCCGAGTCCGAGTCCCCATGTGGATAAAGTGTACTCTAAGAACAGAAATTTACAAATGACTAATTTTTATACGGCCTTTTATACAATGTTGTATGTTATGATATAATCCCTTGGTCTGAATGGCAATGCGCGATTGGTCTTCTTTTATTGTTCATGTGGCGTTTTTTAATGTATACCGTACATGTTACTGCTTTTGTTTCCTTTTTTACTCCATACTGGCGGAAAGGCAGGAACTGACGAAAAGTTCTGGTGGGAAATTCAGTGTAGGCGGGAAAGCTGTGCCTTGGGGTAGCAGGGTGGTTGTTATTTTTAAACTTTCGATCTTTCAATATTTTCTATTAAAATTGTTGCGAACTGTCAAACTTTTCTTGCAATCATTGCCCTGCTCTTCAAATTTGAATCGGAATCGGAAAAAAATAATCGGCCTTTTTGTATATAATCCGGACCCAACGGGCCTTACACCCGCAAATGTACTTTTGGTACTCTTTACGCGAGGGGTCTTCCTTTCGAACGTGGCTCATTTCTGCAACCGTTTCCTCCCTTAATGGTGACTAATACGGAATTCTTGTGAATATGGTGCATTAGGGATACTTATTTGCCAACAAAACAATCGTGCCGACAACTTAACAACATATCAGTTTTGGAAGCAAAGGCGTGCGCTAGAAGTGAGGTGTCTGGCTACATCTAAGTTCAAATTGAAGTCTATTGTAGGTTGACCTGTATGGACTGGCTGTGGCAGTCACTTCGGGAGATAACCGCTTTCGGGGGAAAATAAGAATTCACTCGAACGGGGGAAAATTTTGCCCGGTTCAAAACATGAATATATATGAGCACGTAGTGTCTACCTCTTCGCAGCCGTCGATCTGTTTAAATTATGCAGTGTGTAATCAAGCAAGAGACTACAGTTCACGCCCATAAAGCGAAACACAAGGAACCTCCAGAGAGTATTAATGAACACAAGTGATGGCATGATGCACTTGCAAAACCTCGTGTGGTAAACGGTGCACACAACTTTTGGCTGTGTCGAGTCTATAAATTAAGCTTAGAACAAAGGGCTTAGCAAAATTGCTTATTTTCTCCAAACCTGCGTGGTGAACTACTAAACATCACTCGGCTTTTTTTCTTTTAGGTACAAAGATTCTAAATATGCAAGTATCTGTTTTTCCTTTAATCGACAAAAATTTCCAGGTTGATCTAAACGTTCACCGCCGTTGAATTAGCGCGGTAGGATCTCAATGCATTATGGGAGAAATTTGAAAATGGCGCCACCCATGGCAAGAATTTCCCCCGATCGGGTGAAAATGCATTTTCCCCCGAAAACGGTTATCTCCCGAACTGGCAGTTGGAATTTTCTGGCTTCACACCCACCTGGAAATTCAGCTCCTACATACCATCACCAATTCCTCCGCTTTATCCCTGAACCCAAACCGTATACTATAATGCAATAACTTCCCACCAAACCACTTGCTCACATGCTCACTGCAGCCAAATCGACTGGCCATATAGTTTGACATATGTAATCCACTGATGGTGAGGGGAGCTAGGCAGAACAGTTGACCGAATTTTATTATCTTTCCTGTAGCTTATTTGCCTTTTCTTATTGGAACTGTGCCTTTTTATATAATGATACTTCACAAAAAGAATACGGTAAGGAGATAAAACTATTGCAGTCTGGTACCTTGCAACAGAAGGCGATGTAGGAGGCTCTTATGACAAAAAATATTCTTGTTACGCTAAATAAACCAACAGATAGTTCCGCTCAGAAAAATTTGCACCAGACCAGATCCCCAGCCATACACTTTTTTTAAAAAGTTTTGCGCCATTGAATGTGACATCAATTTATTTCTTACCCGCTCTATCAGGCCTGGATTGGGCGTAATGGATCATCAATTGAGTGCACATTCAATGTCATGTACAGATAGCTTAGATAGCTTAGATAACTGTTCAGGTGTATGTGCACTACAGTATTTTGAAAATACCATCAGAGTTTCCAGGGCTACGCCCTTTTTTCCATTCGGTGCTGCTCTGAAACCGGACCTTTCGACGTGACGGACCCCAAGACACCACATGTTCAGCTGGATTGCTATTCATTTCAAAATGAGGCCTAAAGGCAAAATCATGGATTCGCGTCTGGCTGTGGCCCTTGAGATCTTCTCGATTATACTCCTGGGATACCAGTGAAAACAATTAAGGACCCCATGTACGTTTTAGGACCTTTGAGAATATCATCTACACAATACAGTGCATACTGCAAAGACATGCCGTGTGGAGTGCTATGTGACGATGAATTAATTGCATAAAAGTGATTTCCAAATTTTGCCGGTCTCGAGCCTGGTCTCCGGAAATTTGGAGCCAATTCAGGAGTCTGGACTGTACGAGACCGAGTCCAAATCCTGGCTTTCCGAGTCCGAATCCTTGCATTCCGAGTCCGAGTACTTAAAATCGTGACTCGAGCACTAAAGCACTGGTCAAAATGTGTTTGGCAGTTTATCCTAAGATAAAAATACCCATTAACCCAACAAGTATGTAATTATAGGCCTCCACGCAAGATAATGCACAGTATGCTTCCAATTGTGTCCTGTAAATGTCATCATGTCATGCATGATATTCTTTTGAGCGGATATCTGTGGCAGTGCCGTTAGTATGAACGCACAAATTATTTTCAGAAAAGTCGGTAATCATCTCTTAAACTGTGGCATAATGGCATTCGACCAACTCGTTTTAAGAGACTTTCCCACATATCCGTACTGTAAGGCCTCCTTCCTATCACCTTCCATGGATAAATGATAGTAATGAGATTGGCAATCATGATTTGCTCCAGAACGACGAAGAAATTATTGAAAATTAGAGTATAAACTCGTGATTTTTCCCTCAGGTGATTTAGAAAAAAGCAATGGCCTTTTACGAATGTATAACTGTTTGATATAATGCAGAATATCGAAGCATTGAAGTTGCCGAGAAGTTTCACCTGGGATAATGAATAAATTTGAAAATTATAGAAAAAATGGCATAAGTTACTACAGTTAGAAATTACATCGAATAATAACTCCAATCTCTCTCTCTCTCTCCTGTCAAAGTTATTTCAGTAACAACAGTCTGCATGCAATTCCACAAGACTTGTTTGCCTCCACTCCGAAAATCAGAAGATTGTAAGTAACCTACTAGGCTACATATGGTCAGCGCACAACAGGAGACGGTGTTAGTTCCCAGTAGAAGTTCCTCTCTTACGTGCTCATATTTAAGCAAAATTCAATGTTACACTTACAAAGAATCTTTGTTTGTCACCAAACTTGGAAAGATGGTCCAGGATGTCTCTTCAACTTGATATATGCAGACTTTATGCCCCACAGCCACACTGCTAAACATTCACGCATGGAGCTACCCGTGGTCCTAATTGCTGATAAGACTTACAAGAACATTTAAAGGAATATATCGATGGTATATGGTGACATATTGAAGTGTAACAAACATTTAATCGTCCCTTTAAACACAAGAATAATGCAAACGTAAAAGATACTTTGACATTTTTTAAGAAAGCAGAAATTCCTCTGAAACCTTCATTAGACAATAACATATCTGGGTTAGTGAAAAGTATTAAGCTTCCATTCAGTAGCATAGCTATAGTGTAACAAAAATGAAGGGACTTTTTCCCTTACCTTCTTGTCTGGTATGCTACGCAATTGAGCAAAGCACAAAACAGATTAGTCAATAGTAGTTAAACTAGAAAATATTAACAGAAACTTTGGTGACATGTCAGTAGTTACTCTTTCTTTTTATTTATTTGAATTTGTTGTCTTTTTGGACAAGACAGATGGAGGTAATTTCTCAGTTATCGTGTTTGTGTACACAACTACACCAAACTTGGTTTTAGGAACACTGTCATATCCTTTATCTTATTATACTAGAGACTTTTCCAACAACAAAATTAAAAGTGTGAACGAATCGACATTTTTTAAGTCAACGAAACTATTTATTCTGTAAGTATACACCCGAATTTTGACTTCCGATTAAAATTTGACTAAGGTGAAATAAATTTTGAATTTTTCGTAAACAGGAAATTGACTTATTATTTACCTGATAGGAGAGTAAAAAGAGAGTGGTAACATTCTTTTTTGTGGTTCTGTGAAGCCTAACGTACTTATTTTAATGTAGAGAAAATGGTTCAAGTCTGTTACTGTTGAAATGAGAGTAGTGAATGAACTTATATGCTTATTGAATAGATATAGAAGAAGGGAAAAACAACGGGTAACAGCAAAGACTCAAACAATCCTTCTAAAGAAAATAAGGGAAATTTGGAATCAATAACGTTTGCACACTGCTGAAGCAAAATCATCAGTGGTGGAATATGGAAAACCTTAATTTCATTTCATGTCGTGTTGTGAATACATAGTGGTCCTATTATCGTCTAATAAAGACTATTTTCCCTGCAGGCATTTAAACGGAAACGATTTAACAACCATCCCAAAGAATCTATTGGCGTTTACAAGTAACTTGGATAAACTGTAGGTATTTATGCGTAGAAGCACGGAAAGTTGTTCAAGCTGCCAAAATTATTGAAGCATGTTCAGAGTTATTCGCAAAAAGGATATAATTAGACAAATAGTACAGAAAAAAAATCGAAATTTACCATACAATAAAGTAACAGAAAAAGGGAAAAAGGAAGCAAATAATGTTAATGTTAATTAAACAAACTGATCTAGTTGTGACTCTCATTTTTGCACAGTGATTTGTCATACAACAATTTGCGAACCCTTCCAGAGAGCTTATTTGCCAGTGCAACTAAATTAAACAATGTGTGAGTATTTTCGTTTGGAATGACATTTTGCTCTTATGCCTCATTAATTCCATGAGCAAATTACGTAAATGGTATGAAATAGAAATTACGTGATGTGGTTAGGTTACTTGATTAGGTAATGCATAGGAAAAGATATCGTAATTAAGCCTTTTTGTAATTCACGCAAGCTTTGTTCCTTTCAATAATCAATTCTTATTTGTTTGAATACATTACAATAGACACTTAGCTGGTAATAACATCGACAGCTTACCCCCTACACTGTTTCGTAACATGTCGACCCTGAAGAGCATGTGAGTATCAAGTATAAATCAGCCATGTACATATTTATATGCACTTTGATTGACAACCGAAGAAAGTTCACCTTCATTCACCTTAGCTGATTTCGACTTTCATGGTATCGTTAGATTTTTTACCTTCTAAATCTTAAACCCTAAGCACCATTTAAATATGACAAATTTAAACAGCGCCGCCATTTTCAAAAACTGATGAGATACTTTGACTTAAAACTCTCAGGATTTTTTTTTCTGATTCAGAGATTTGTCATATAATTCCTTATCCAACATTCCTGAAACTCTTCTAGCCGACACTGTGAACTTAACGAGCTTGTAAGTAAAGGCCTAAGGCAGACCAGTATGAAAAAGCGTTAAATTATTCTTAATGTCTACGTAATTGTTTGCTTTTAAACTAAATTTATGTACCCATATAAATATTTTGCTAAGCCATGTAGTGTAATCATCTTTAATATTATTGTCTGTGCGCCTCTGCTCGTTTGTTGGTGAGATTTTACATTTCCTAGTTAAGTACATCCCAAATTTAACGTTGCAACTTTTCATTGTAGTAAAAAGTATCGAAAAGACATTATTGCACGTAAAAAATACTTAAGCGATTTTTATCCTTTTAGATATCTAGCCATAGCAAAGAGCAACTTCTTTGATAGAAAGCTTTAAGTAAAAGCTTGACACTCTTGATGTGAGATGGAGCCTTGTTTGATTAACGTAGTAAATACGAAACTGGGTGCAACATATTTTTCAAAAGTTAACATGTCACACAACCTGGATGAAATTAGTTAAGAACATCTGGAACTCAATCGGTTTATCCTAGGAAAGTTAGTGGAACCGTTGTTACTTTTGGTAATAACGAAGATTCCTTAAATGGACACTTAAACTAATCACTTTTCATTATGTACTTTTTATTTTCTGTAAACACGTTAAATAACAAAGTATCCAGAAGATAATAAGACAGCTGCTTTTAAAGATTTAGACTGTTTAATTTTTCAGTCACGTGACGGCAAATGACATCAAAAGACTCCCGGATGGATTATTTTTAACAACAGCAAAACTTAACAACATGTAAGAACACTTATACCATTATTATTGCCTTATGAGAACAATATTCTCTATTATTTCGTTTCTGTATATTCATTTACACTAGCGATTGGTCTCAAAGAACTTTGGGATAATGACCCTGGTTGATATATAACTTTGCCAGAAGCAATGCCATCACGAGGCTGTAATAACATACGCCGCACCTAACGACAACTTACCTTACAGATACGCATGAAACCATGAAGTGGAGAGCCACTCTTGAAATAAAGCATATTGCCAAGGCCTTTTTTAACATACATACTAGGGGCCATGGCCCCCCAGTCCCATGCACAGCCCCCCAGTCAGCTCATTTGCCCCCCCCCCCGTATGGTCCCTTTTTTGGGAAATTTTGTTTTCAAATGTTGAAAATTGCCCAATTTTATGTAGACAGG
>WURT03028739.1:0-15396 GCA_009936505.3 Holothuria glaberrima | reverse complement strand
TGACATGTCTATTCCAAAGAAAGATAATTCCCAGACAGTCACTTCACAGAAAGGTACTCCCTCAGAGTTAGATTCAGTTGGTACGGATCAGCCTGTCATTCGTAAACAGCCAGGTAGGAGAGTCAAACAAAGGCATGATTGGAAAGCCTTACTTTCTACATTTTAGGATGACCAAGTTATTTCCTAAGGTATCAATTATTTTGTACACTGTAATTATCTTCAAGTGGTTTTAGTGTTCAACTTTTTCTGCACCTCACAGGGGTGTTTTCATGTATTTACATGCTGCCATTCATAAAAGGGTTGTTATGTCATCGCCTTTCTTTATACTCTGCATTTTGTTTCACCATGTGATGGAAAATTACCACCTTGTACATATTTTAAAGGCTGTATCAGTCAGTGATGTGCATTGATGTTGGTATACCGTACATTAAAGTACATTGGGTGCTGCATTTTTTTTTACTAAGCTGTAATATGTGGGTTAATTGTAAGTGAAGTTGTCGGTATTCTACTTTTCCATGTGAGTCGACACACATATTCACTCATTTGTTGCTCATTACAGTAGTCTTTTACTCATGATGTGAACTGTTCAGTGATGATGTTATAGTTGTCTGCTGATAGGGACGAGCTCAATACCCTCAGCGTATGGTCAGTTTCCATGATCAATCACCATGTTAGATGAGTTTTCTACCTTTGCGAAGTTGTTCTGTTGATGCATTTACCTTTACATTCGTTCTACCATTTCCATGTAATCTTGTGATTGGTTCCACATGCCTTTGATGGTGATGTATGTTGCAAACACCCATCCCCCCTTTTTTCTCATTTCTTTGTGTGACCCTTATATGTAGCATACTTGCAATATTAATGCATCAAGATATTAAAGCCACAGTCACGCTATCATTTTGCCGGGCTCCTGCCTGTTTATGTCCGTCTGGGGAGTCGCGACCCCTGGTGGTGTGTTCGGGTTGGAGTGTCGGGTAATATGTTGGGTTTACTAGTGACCTAGGCGTGTTAACGGCATATGTTTTCTCACTGATGCTTGTTTACTTTAGTTGCTGTATGCATGTATTAAGGGGTCATGTCTTCCACCTGTTGATGTAACTCGGAGGACCTCGTTTTGTTGGAGGAGGGGGTGATGTTACGACGGCGCTCAGATGGGAAGAGCGCCATCTATTATGTAGAGAGGAGAGCAGATTACACGAGGGAAATACAGCTATGGAAAAGAGAAGCTTCTGTCTCTGATTATTAGTTTCTGATCAAAACCCCCGATCCCCGTAACACATGCATGGCCGGCAATCTTGGAAAAGGGACGTGTCCCCCCCCCTCAATATTTGAGAAATGACCCGTTGACTTAAATTTTTTGCACAGTTAATTTTTTAAAACAGGGCATGCCCCCCCCTCCAATACTGAGAACAAATAGCCATCCTTGGATGCATGGCTGCCTTTAAAGTACATGCAGACACAGACCCCTACCTGTTTGTAAATTAGGTTTGGGGTCATATGACCTACAGCAGACTAAACTGGGTATCACTATATGGTACATAATTCCAGCCTTAATCCAACACTACTCCTGTTTGGGGATATCCACAAGAGACCAAACTACAGGCAATATTCACGTACGTACAAAAAATGCATACATATGAATAAAGGTTAAGCTTATATGGGCTGTTGAGTTTGTTTCTTGTATGTGTTTCATTTTTTCACAGGTTTAAGTTTGGTTTATTGTATTGGTTTATTGGTATTTCGGGGGAATTTTGTACACATAGTCTTGGGAATTTATAGGCTTACTTGTGGTTTCCTTTAGCCTACTACAGGCTACTAAACGTAAGTTAGAAATCACTGGACACGGCATACGATTGGGTTTTTTCGCGGGAGTGCTGCCATCAGTTATAATTGCCATCATACCTTTCATCAGGTTCCCTTACCTTTTCGCAGCTCTCACCCATCACACAGGGCACGCCTGGCAACATTTAAACAGTGTTCCATGAAAGTCATCAATTTCTTGTTTATTTGAGGTACAGGCATCTGCGCCGAGTTAACGTGTCATTGCCGATGATGTCCCGTTGTACGTGTTGACGTATATAGCTAGCTAATTCTTAGCAATGCAGTCGGAATTAGTACTGTACTTCCATACTCAAAGTTCCCACGATTGTATATGTGAATGACGTTATCATCGACGTGCGCTGCGAACTTTTCAAGTGCAAAGAATTGATGGTGCTATAACATTTTTGAATGTTTGAAGGAGAAAAGAATGCATTTAATAATGCGATGTCGCCCTCGTTTTGCCTCACGCTACCCCACCTTTAACCAAGATGACGAGAAAAATGGCCGCCAAAATTAATGAAATATTTCCAAAAATTGTCGAAAACCTTGTAAATTGCTTTAAAAAACTAATCACTTTCCCTGAGTTTTGAGATAAACCCCGTTTCTCTCATTAACTCGTCACCACGTCTTGTATAAAAGTAAACGTCCAAAAGTTCACTGCATGTAATAAAGAGCCACTTATTATACTCTCTACTATGTCAACATAGATACCTATCATAAAACAATATGGAGGCCCGGAATTTAGTTTGAGGGAATTACTCTGACCTATAGTTTTAGGTTGTATATCGGCATGCATAACTTCAAATTATTAACATCTTGAAAGACCTTGAAAGAGGCGAGGATCACCGACCCAATCCTATCTTTTACCACTCCATTATTTTTTAAAAGGGTCCCTAGGCTAGCTAAGCTGCACCGAGAATTATTTTCCAAATTCTCCAAATTTTCTAAGGGAGGATCGCGAAAACCCAGCTTCTCCTGTTAGTCAATAAAGCAAAAATTTTAATATTTATACATGTCATAAAAAAGCCTGATTTGATAAAAAAAAAAACATTGGGTATTCTTACACTTGTCTAAATTGCTAACTGTCAGAAAAATTGCACTTTAAAGTGCCTCACTTTTATTGTTTTTTTTTTTGTTTTTTTTTTTTTTCATTTTTTTGTTTTTCATTTTTCTTGACGAACCCCAGAGCCCCGTTACTTTGGTTGTTTTCCTAGTCATAGGAAGTCCTGGCCATTACCTACAAGTCTATTTCCAAATTACAGAGAAGTCACGTGGTATAATAAAACACGGATACTCAAGAATGTTTCTTTGTGTTCATTTATCTCAATCCTAGATACCAGAAAATTGCATCTACGTCTTTATCTTTCTTTTTGTCATGGGTAGAACCGGACCTCCTGACTTTGCCCGTTTTGGCTTTAATAGTCTTGGTCAAGACCGTAGTCCCAGTTATTACAACATTCTCGGCCATCTTAAGCGCTCCCTCTCTTTATTCTTTACAAATTCTGATCTCTGTAGTAATTTCTAAAGCAAAATCTCTCCACAAATGACAAGTTTAAAGGGCGCTCTCGATTTTGTTTCATTCCAGGGAAAAGTGTAATAACGTCTTGAACGACCCTAGTTTGGGCTTAATTAACTCTCACAAAGTTAGTCCCCTCTTCGGTAGAATCTTGGATCCGCGCTTATGAAGTGGGCAATTTCTAACTTTGCTCAATTTATAAAGTAATTAAAAATTACTGCTCGTCTATTACAAAGTGATTTTGATTTTACAAAAGTTAAACGCACCTTTTTTTCTAGGAATGTAAAATTAACGAAATAAACAAACTATGAAAATCTTTACAAAGAGAATCTTTAGAAACAATTGTAAAGCCCGAGATGAACCATTTTAGGGCAATCTGCAGTCCTTTTTGGCGAAGTTTTTCTGTGCAGGCTTCTCGCCATCTGTCCCAATCAGCTTCACACGACGTCAAAACCACCCGAGTTTTGAATTCGTGAGAGCTTTTAGGAAATCATAGTGTGGTATAGGACATACAACTTGATCACACGCAATGACTGATCCACCTGATAGCTGGAATTCCGGAGTAGGATTTTCTCCCTTGTTGAATTCAACACAAATATATTGCAAATCATATCCCGGACAACCCACTCCCCATGCGTCGAGTGTCGTGAACAAACCCAAAAATATGGGAAAACCTGGAGTAAGTGGTTTTGCCTTTTGTTTCGCATTCAGTATATCGGGCTGGTATTGGACCCTGGTCATAGCCCCATTGGTTGCGTTGGAAAGGAAAACACCGAGTCTCCACAAACCGTTACCTCGAATTGTATCCGTGAAACCATCTGAATAAACGAACACGAGAAGAGCAACTTTGCCTGCACCACAGACTGTGGCTTCCACTTGGACATGGGACAAACGAGCCGTCGGTGGAGGTACTAGTAATGCTTGTAAAGTTTCTCGACCTACAAAAAAAAAAGAAATGTTATTCACATGATTATTTCAATCTGAGTCTTTTTTGGGGTTTTCTATTGATTGAAACGTCATCGTCCTCGTCATCAACATTAAAATTATTCATTCTGTTATCATATTTACCTGTTACTGTGGCGTTAGCATAAGGACGCCGACACTCCATCTCCTTACAGGAAACAATGCTGTCCAGCGCCGAACCCCAACGAAACTCGAAATCTACTGTCGACTCAGAATTTTTGGTAAATTCCACGCAAAAATAACGAACTTCACTGCATCCAATCTGACTAAGATCAAAACGACTGAAAATATTTTTCATTTTCAGAGGACTTCCCTTTGTTGCCCGTTTCGAAGCCTGTTTTGGTTTCAAAATTTGACTCTTAAAGCCGACCCTCTCTCCGTGACCGTCATTATGTTCGCTCCCAAAAATGCCAAGATTCCAGAGATTCTTGCCCTTGATGGAGTCGCTCTGTGGGGCGATCTGTGCGATAAAGTCAATGGTTATTGGGCTCTTGAGATCTGTCTTGACTTCGTTGGGTTCTTGTAAATTCCACACAAACGAAACCACCGTCACGGCCTTGCCTTCAAAATTAAGAGAAAAAGCAAAAGATAGAGGATCTTTTACGATGCCTTCCAAAACTTCATTTCTTCGAGCGATCGAAATGTAGTTAAAGTTATCTTTCAAACACATGGAAAAATGTTTGAATGTTTTATTTTGTCTGTGTTTGAGTGTGTGCGTAGAAAAAGATTTTCACATCAAAACTCTTTCACACGTCCGAAGAGGTTTCGAACGTTCCAAACAGGACTTTTGTACGTAAGCAAAGATTTTTGAAGGTTCGAAAAGTTAAAAAAAAATATGAATGTGACAGGAATACTCTCCGTTATATCCAATATGACTGAAAAATATTTGATATCCATCCAATGTCGACAATGAGCAATTAATAGTAGACACCGCACAAAATTAGTCAGGTCAACCCGAGGTCCTATTGGTATTTCACTTGCCTTTCGAGGGACATTTGATAAGACCAAAAGCAGGCACGTCCCCTCGCAGGGCGTGACCATCACTAATACACACTATCTGAGAGTTTTGTCAAACGATTTATCGTTTAAAATTGCTTAGGTGTGTGCGTCTTCTATACGCATATGGTGACCAAATGTTCAGTAACTCAAGAAACTTGGGTAATCGGTCGATAAACCTGCCTCATCCGACGATAAACCTGATTTGCAACAAATAAGCCAAATTATATTTGTTAAAATAAGTTTATCGGTCGATAAACCAGGTTTATCGAATTTCCCACCTAAATTTCGATCAACTTGGTTTACCAATTCGATAAGTCTGGATTTTCGAATTATTGAGCACTTAGCGTTGAAAAAACTAGTTTATCAACTGATAAGCTTGAGTTTTCAATTCGATAAACTTAGCTTGTTATTTTTCTAGTGACAAACTTGGGTTGTGGAAAGCTTATCAGTTGATAAATCTAGTTTATGACCACGTAAAATGTCCAATAAGTCAACTGACCAGGTTATCTACCGATAAACTGGGTTTATCTCTCCAGCAGTGGCGTAGCCATGGATGGCCAGGTGGCATTGCCCCCCCCCCCCAGAATTTTTTAACACGTTCTTGCACCCCCCAAAAAAATAATTTCAAGCGATGTGTTAAAAAAAAATAGGAAGAGTTTTCATTTACATTATATGCAAACTTTGATAAATTTATATGATCAGCTTGGCAATTAATCAATTCGGCCAGTTGGCAGATACGAGCTTAACTGAAAACAATAGCCAGAAAAGATGGCGTCCTGGTCTAATTGGTCAAAGCAAAGCGTAAGCGCATGCATGCAGTACCAGCATATAACCATAGTCATGTACATACACATACTGCTGCACGCTGCACTGCATGGGCTTCAGCACAGTAAGTGCATACAAAGCATCGGGAGAAACATATTCATATATATGTATTTTGGTTGCCCCCCCCCTCTCTAAGAAATGCCTTGCCCCCTAACAAAGAAAGTCTGGCTACGTCACTGCTCTCAAGTCTGTAACGCAAGCTCCATTCTGTTTTGTATGACCCTGAGCATCCGTTAAGGTAAGTACTGAGACATTCATTGGCTCACACAGGAAAATATTACTATTGCATTTTCAGGGGCTTTAAATTAACACACTGAACTGGGATATACTGAACCCATGCAACCCTGCTAGTTGCCACAGCGCGCTAAGGCAGAGTTATCTAAAGGGGCTAGAACCAGAATCTTGTCAAATATTTGACTACATTTGGTTAAAATTTACTACATTTGGCTAAAAGGAAAACAAGCCTGTCCATTTTTAGCAAAATGTAGTAAAATATTTGACAAGATTTCGGTCTGTGCATTTATTGATAAGATTTTTTTCAACTTTTAATGGGGCGTATTTATATGAATATTTCTCTCGGAAAATCGATTCTTAATTTAAACTATTGCGTGGATATTGTGATATTTAAATACTTTTTTTTACCTTACAATCCTTGTCATTGATATAAATTTATTTTGCGATGCATTTGTAAGACGTTCTTTTCAAGCAGCTAAAATCAGAGGGCTTCTGATGGGGAGTGGGGGGGGGGGAGTCATGACCATACGTTTGCAAAAAATGGAAAAGTTATGATATTCCTTGCATTGACTCCTTAGGTTTCATTTCCACGCTACGTGAAACTTGAAAAATTATTTATTGCCGTTGTAACGTTACTGGATGGCAAAATTTAACTGGAGGAGCAAAATGTAATGTGAGAGCACACGAGGGCTCGAAAAAGTGGGGATACGTGCATCCCTTGCCTCTTATCTATGATTAAGGGAGTTATGTCATTCATGAAACAAAAACGCTTATCTTTTAAAAATGTTACTTAGTGCAAAAGTTTCTCTAATGCTGGTCACTGAGCATTTTCATTGTTAGATGCCAGGAGAACCCATGTGACAACGTTTAGTTTAAAAAATTAAATTGCCCGGAGCAGGCTCCCCCAGGCTCTTTCTGTTGTTGGGTATTTTGACGGATAAATGATCACAACTATTGCCTAGCCTATCCTTTGCCCCGACGGTAGGCACGTTGGTAGCTGAGAGGAAATAGGAATCCCAATGATGGTTTTTTGGTCTTCAATACGACCTAGAAATTTTCGGGAGGTTTCGCTTGTTTGTGGCGTCACCTACCGCATGCTCGGCTTTAATGTTGTAAAGGGATAAGTAATAAGGCAAAAAAGAAAATCAATCTGGATCTTTTCTTTTTCAAACTTGGCATTCTAAGTCTGTTGACTAGCGGACAGAAAAAGTAGTTTTGGGAGAGAAAATGAGTGTTGGCCTGTAAAAGTTTGGTGGATTTTGGTGCATAAGATCAATGTAGAGATCAGAGACGAATTTCAAACACGTGTCACGGCCAAAACTCGGCTTACATGATTTCATTTCAAAATCTTCCTCAGTCAGGGACGATCCCAGACGTCCCGTATAGGCGAAGTTCCCTCGATGCTCACATGCCCTCAAAACGTGCGCCTCCCTTTGTATAACATTGCTTCCATTTTGAAGTTTCGTAAAACGGAGATCAGTTAAAGCTGTTTTTGGGGGGTCGTAACTCCTGTGGGGTGTGGTTTCAGGTTTTCCCCTTCAGCGGAAGATGGAATTTTGCAGAACATTGTTGAACAGCTTACTCAGAGTTGCCTAACGTGTAATAGACTGTCCACTGACGAAGTTGTTAACCGAATAATGAATTCATAATATTGTTGAAACTTCTAGCCTTGGCCTAAGTTACGAATTACTTTCTCAAACTCCTAAGATAGTCTATACTTACTTTTGAGAGCAATGCAAAGACTGAAATCTTAATAAAAGACCTGCAGACATGTAACCAAATCAGTTGTTTCACTCAACCAGTGTTAGATAAATATCCCATGATGTCAAATCCATTGGGATTATTTGAATATGTTTTAGCGTTCTCAAGATACTTCTCAAAGTTTGCCTTTTCTAAGATTCCTCATGAGCTATGCAGAAATTATGATGCAGAATTTTGCACAGTGACTGTATTTCTTTTCTTAATCTTTTATGAAATATCTGTTAATAACTTACTGGCTAGTTTCTAGTTTGGTGATTAATGTGAATATTTTCGAAGAAATAAATAGCTACTTCCAGAACAAATCCATCGGGACATCCCAAACTAATAGCTAGAACTTGATTAAAGACTTAACAAACAGAGATAACACGTATTTTATGGGTCCCTGTCTGTACTTCACAAGTTTACATAAGAAAATCATGTTTATTCATGAAGTTAGTGAAAACAAAGTTAACACACTTTTAAAGGATATCGCTTTAGAGATCTAGATAACTGGGTAAAAACAGTAACGGCCTTGTTAAATAGTCAATAAATGATAGCTTTTTGTTGGAATTGCGGTTATTTTTAACTTTTTGGATCCTTTTTGCATTAAATAGTCAGGTATCATGTCCACATACCTTTAATTTATACCGTGAAACTGACTATGATAAAAACAAAAGTACCTACTAAATACTTAATCAATTAGGAAAAATGGCATAAACACCAACCTGAACGTCGAAGGCCGAGTGCAGACAATGGAAAGACGGTCAACAGTACAACGAGCAAAAGCTTCATTTTGATTTTCAAATTCTCAAATCCGGAAATGAACCAGGGACATATCTCGGAGAACGATTGAGAGTTTCCTATTTGCAATAGCAGTAAAACCTCCTTTTTTATAGCCTAAGAATGTCACGCTGTTAGAGCCCATTGTGGATACTAATAAACTTCCAAAGGATGACGTCATTATGTAAGGCCGCAATGTAATGCATTACTCATCTGACCTTCCTCATTGTATCGACCACCTGTTGGAACTTTGACATTCCAAAAGAACCACAAGTTGATGATAGCCCTGTTATTCAAGGAAATGCAATATCCCGCCGTTTGGCAGTGAGACCTGGGAACAAAGCCAATCGGTCCATAATATACCAAGAAATGTTATCTGTCCCTCTCACTCTCTGTAAAGAATATCAAAAAAATTTCAGTACTTTTCTTTAACATTTGCACAAAAAGACGCAATAAGTTGCAAGTAAGAACCCTGAATTATTCAAAAGCTTTCCACTTAGAACTTCAGGCCTTTTCCGTAGGATGGTGGTCCGAAATAACTATTATCTCCCCTACCCCCCACCCAGTATTAGTGGTAGCAATGAAGACAAACTTTTCTCGGGTAGTTGTTTCAGCAAAGTTCCTTTTACGAACATCACTGTCTTTGCCCACCGATTGAACAATTGCAAGTTTCTAAGAGTCAATTTGAAGTCTAAAATCACATCCTATTTTGTAAGTTTTATCTTTCTCGTGACATACTTTCTGCTGCTTGCTTCTATCAAATGGTTCATTGTGGGGAAATTGTCTCATCCCAGACACTTCCAATTCTCCTATCTAAGTTAGTTCTAGCCCCGCCCATAACAGTCTTTAGAATCTCCTTTGTGCAAACACAAACAGTTTATTGCTTAAGGCCATATCCTATAGTGAGTATACAAGGCCCTAATGTGTAATCAAAACATTCTCTGTGCATGCTGAGTAATATGAGCTGCTTGGTATCTTTTGAATTTTGTAACTGTGATGTCAATCAAAGAGAGTAGTCATCAAATGAGACTTGTGTTTACCCTCAACTGAAAGTCATACTTGGGGTGACGCAAATCCCTCTTTAAAGGGAAACAGAAGTCGTTCCGGACCATTTCGAATTAGTTTACTCCGGTATCCTAATAAACGTATGGCTATTTGGTAATGTTACGGTATATTTATGACTGAAGTGTTAAATTAATGCAGAAATACTCTTGGGATTACCTTCGATGTGCAATTCTGATGCTCTGTAACACCATGATAAGTACTTGTAACTTGAAATAAGAGTTTATTTAAAATATCAACCGTTAGTTTCAAAACAATTTTGGGATCAATGATTATTCTTTTTTACGTCATTTATGTAAATCACTCTGGAGCCGGACTGCTGTGAATTTCTTCTAAGTAAACTTGACACAATAGTTTCGTTAAAAAAGAAACATTTGTGCTTCATTAGATTTTCAAATGCTCTTCATAGATATATGACAAAAACTAAGGCACCCAAGTGCAGGGCTGTAACCGAGTCCACCTAACCCAGTTCCGGGTCAATTCCGATTCCAGCTCGAGAACTAGTCTCCGACTCTCTAGGCTGTGTGTTTGTCTCGTCCATATGGTCTTCTTTGTTATGTCTGTTCGTAGTTTTAGGACTTTTATATCTTTTACCGTGTACAATTTTGTAAATACCTGTAAAAAGATTAAGCTAACTGTACTTCTCTCTCTTGTAACTTTTTCCCTGTTCTGTATTTGTGTTTGTATCGTATATTCTGCCTCCGCTGACTGACGTTTAAGAGCGCCTGCTTGATCTGCAGAGTGGAAATAGTTGGAGTTGAAGCGCCCCCGACAACACTCCCCGAGTTGTGTTACAATATACTTTAGCTACGATAGCGTCCTTAGCTCAATTCAAATGATAGGCCTACCCAATCCTTAAAATTTACGAAAAAAGCCCAAAGAACAGTGGCGGAGCGTCTATATAGTCAGGGGGTAGATCCCGAGGTGTAGGGGATTTATCCCCCTACATTTAACATGGGGATGGTCCATGTAATGACCCCCCCACCCCCATGTTAGAGTCTACAGATACGCATATGCTGCAAAGTACATTTTATTCTTCCCTTTAGAAAGTGTTCATTAAAAATAAATAAGTGTGTAATAAAATGATGCCAAGATTAAGCTGCATCAGAAAGTTTTCATACTCTTTGAATCATCCAAATTACAACACAGTCCTAACTAGCTGCTTCAATTTATCAAAATCCTTGTTACAAACGTAATTCATTCACTATGGCAACCCCTTTAAGTACTACGTTTACCGATATTTGATGAATTTTGTCAAGAGTCTGGCTTAAAATTTGGGAACTATATCACCTTATTCTATAGGCTACGTACGAAATCTAGCTAAAGTTTTATACATTCATATGTAAGACTTTTGCATTATTTCCAAGGCATAATTTTGCAAATAATCTGGTAATCTGAAGTCAACTTACAGGTCTTGCAATGGTCTCCGAATTCAAATTCTAGTTGTCTGGGGTGACCTTATAAGTTGATCCCTGCCTTTTTGAGTTTTACAGTACATTGTTGCTCTTGTACAATTTCAATCCAGTGCAGCTTACCGGTGAGTTTTGTGCTCAAAATAGCCTTTCCTAGATGTATAAATATTCCAATACCCAAGAACATTACCTCTGAAATTTAACCCTTAAAACAGACTTACTGGGGCTTCTGAGATATTACAGCCCAAGAGCTTCCGGAGCTTCGCCCCTGAACCCCCCCCCGGGGCTTTGCCCATAGACCCCACTAGGGGCCCTAAGACTTGCCCATGGAACCCACCCGTAATGGGCTTCGCGCTTTCCGCTCGCGGTGCACGCGTGCACAGTTTCTGCGTTAACGACAATTCACCACATCCCCCAAAGTTGAAAAGAATCTACGCCCCTGCAGAGGGGTCGTTCGCCTTCCTGAAATTGCATGTCTAGTTGACAAGCGCCTTCATTTTGTAAAAACGTGTGAGAAGTGTACATTTTACTAACGTTTTGACCAAAACTACGGACGGTGTTAGTATTGCTCAAGACCTTAGTATTACTTGTACACAGTTCAATGGGAACCACTGTGCAGACGACCTCTACAAGTGTTCAAAAATGAATGATATTCTCGAGTACGTACGGTCTAGTCGACAAGCGGCCCTATTTTGTAAAAGAAAACGTGTAAGAAGTGAAGATTTTACTAACGTCTTGACCAAGACTAAATAAAAGGCAACATGATAGGTGTTATAATATAGTAATCAGAACTGACTCTTTTATTCCAATCATTCATCATAGATACGAGTTTCAAAATGAACGTTTCCTGTACAAATGTCATGTACAAGGTTATCCCTGGCCTTCCAAGACATTTGAATGTCAAGAGGTGACGATTGTCTGTTAATCACATTATTTTATACCACTCATTCGGTTACAAAGAAACAATAGACGCGCTCATGACCCTTTCAAGATTACTTTTCAATAACAGTATTAGTTTAGACGGTTGCAGATTGATTGTTGTAATGACATTCTGGGAAACGGAGTGCAGCTGCTACCGACTTTCATTGTAATAGTTGTCCGGCCTGTAGAAAAAAAGTTGATAAACAGGGGAATTGGCACTGCCAATTGGGGGACCGAAGGGGATTACTCTCATAGCCAGCGGTGCCGCCAAAGGTTGGAAATTCGGGAATATGCGAACCTCCCCCCCCCCCGTCCCCAGATAGTGACAGTACTAGGTT
The DNA here is from genome assembly GCA_009936505.3 of Holothuria glaberrima. Taxonomy (NCBI): domain Eukaryota; kingdom Metazoa; phylum Echinodermata; class Holothuroidea; order Aspidochirotida; family Holothuriidae; genus Holothuria; species Holothuria glaberrima. The sequence continues at coordinate 2,785 of WURT03028739.1, read as the reverse complement.
TAAGTGTGCACTTACGCTCCAAGCGGGAACAAATTCTACTTTCTAGTCCAATGTCTCCTTCTCATGTCATTAGGAAGCATAGAAGTCTTCACAAGGGAACGGAAGTAGAATATATACGATGATATTTCTTCAGCTTTTCAATCGCAGTTGGAGCGTGAGATACTTCGCGGCAGTGGCTTAGCTAGGATTTTTTCTAGGGGGGGGGGGGGCAAGACCTAAAAATTTCCGAATTTTCATCTGAAAATTTCCGAATTTTTCTTCTTGTATACTACAACTCAGGTTGAATGGTTTACATTTCCCAAAGCATAGTACACCTACACAGTATTATACATATGGTTATACATTTATGTAATACATACTACACATACAATTGTGAATGTAGGCCCTAAGCTCATTTTACCACTATGGCTTTGTAGGGACGTATAAGTATGAAATAATCGCCGAGCGGAGCGAGGCTCGAATTTTTTCTTACTTCTATTTGAAATTGAAGCCTTAAAATCCATTTATTTACCAAATTGTGTTGTATTAACTTTATGATTTTTCTTATTTTTTATGTCGGGAGGATAATTATCTTTAAAGCGTTTTCCAGGTCAATAAGTAAAGATATTTGTCAAGTCTAGTATCAAGGGATTCTTGACAATTTATTGTGATCCGTGAAGTGCAGGTCATAGTATAAATTATTTAGGCCTAATACAGTGACCAAAATCTTAAAGATTGTATTCACGCATTATCTTTACTGAGAAGGAAAAGAAAACGATGTTTATGAATAATAACCATATAATGACTAATAGATATAATAGTCATCTATTAAACAATTAAGTTTCATTAGATGCCGAGGATACGCGAGGCAAAGAAAAATTTGATATATTTCACTAAATTTTGCTATATTTTGCCATAGACAAAAATAATCAGATGCCGAGCGAAGCGAGGCAAAGAAAAAAATTTGATATATTTCATTACATTTTGCTATATTTTGCCATGTACAAGTTCTGTTAGATGCCGAGCGTAGCGAGGCTAAGAAAATATTGATATATTTTATTACATTTTGTATTTTCCCCTACATGCAACGTTTATTAGATGCCGAGCGCAGCGAGGCAAAGAAAATGTGATATATTTCATTACATTTTGCTATATATTGCCCTATATAAGTTCTGTTAGATGCCGAGCGTATAGCGAGGCTAAGAAAAAATTTGTTATATTTTATTACATTTTGCTATAATTTCCTAAATGTAATATTTCTTAGATGACGAGCGCAGCGAGGCCAAAAAAAACTTGATATATTTCACTACAGTTTGTAACATTTTTCGGAAATTTTTACCCTTTTCGGATATTTTATAATGTTAGTTATGATTCGGATATTTGAAAATTTCCAATTTTTTTTTGTTTTCCAGCGGGGGGCGATCGCCCCCTTTGCCCCTTGTAGCTACGTCACTGCTTCGCGGACAGCAAGTGGTCCATGGGGCCCCTGTTATAAGAGCACTTAGGTGGCACAGGTGGGTGGCACAGGTGTAACATCTTGTTGGGATTCATGGAGCAAATGGTCCGAAAATTCTGTAGTACTAAAACAAGGAGCACAAGCATGACGCTTTCACTTGACCTCAAAATGACACTACGAACCAGGTGGGGTTGTGGGAGGTAGGGACATATTTGGGGGTTGCCCTTGACCCTGGTTAAACCGGGTAAAGAGCCACGTGGAATATTTTCTGAGCATATGTCTTGACCACTTCTAGCCTATATAAAATTTTGCGTAATTGCTGAGGGTTAGGAAAAATTTGGGGATACTAAAGCCCCCTAGCCCCATTGCTTTAGAACCGATCCTGCTGCGAACACACTAAGCTCTTTAGAGATAACATTTTCTTCTATTTTTTGCATTAACGTCGAATCATGGAATTAAGTGCCTGTACTTATATGATTGAACAAGGATTTTCAGGTACAGCTTTCAAAAGAATTACCGAGACGGGAATAGGTGTAACCAGGTAGGTGGTTTATATCACCTCCCTGCTGTAGCCACATAGGAAGAGAATTACGGAGGGTGACAAAATACTTGTTCTTTGTAAATAAGTTAAATGTACAGTCACAACGGACCGTAAAATAATGCTAACTGGAAGGACCTCAGATTGTATTTTACGAAAGTTTTCATAGGTATTACATTGCTACATGAAAACCTTTTTAGATCATAAAAGTACTGTAAATCGTAGAAGCAGATACAACCGATACCGATGTTTCCATTTTCAATATCCTTCGATACCGATCGAAACCAATATTTGACATAAAACACTTTGTATTCTAACCAAGGGCGTAGGAAGCGGGGTGCTGGGGGCGACATCCCCCAGCAAAATTTGTGGATGAAGTATGTTTAACCCCCACTTTCGAAGCACGGAAAACCGTTGTTCGTCTCTTCTGTAAGAAATGTCAAAAATTGCAGTAATTTACCCTAGAGTTTGTCCAAAATAATGCACTGGATTGCATTTAAGGACCCTCAAATATCAAAAAATTTTCCAAAGGACTAACAAATTTCAAAACCGTGCAGTAATATGCCTTAAAATTTGTCCAAAATAATGCAACAAATTTCATCTAAGGGCCAAAAAATATCACAAAATTTTCAAGGGTCTAAAAAAAGTAAAAAAATTTCAGTAATTTACCTTAGAATTTGTCTAAAATGATGCACCTGAATGCATCTAAGGACCCTAAAATATAAAAAAAAAAACTTTCCAAAGGGCTAAAGAATGTCAAAAATGTGCAGTAATTTACCTTTACATTTGTCCAAAATAATGCACCAAATTGC
>WURT03028729.1:0-15398 GCA_009936505.3 Holothuria glaberrima | reverse complement strand
TTGTTATATTTTTGAGAAGGAGCTAATTTTTTTTAACACGGACAAGTAACCGTATGCACTGTGTTCTCCTTTTATTTTTGGTGTTCTCGTTTGGAGCCTGGACTTTAACAGCCAACTTTTTCTGTAAGTCGTGCCTAGACCCTGACTCCTTCCTCCTGGATTGGCCGTTGGCCCATTAAAACACAACAACGGAGGCCTAGGATCCCAACCCCCAAACCCCTAGAGAATTTTCGTTACAATATATGATTATGTTAAAGAATCAAATACTTCCAAAATAATGTCAGGTGTCTTCGATATTGCTTTTACAATTACTTTAACATACATTTCCTTTGCATACAACATTAGGCTATTGTTTTTTGTGTTAAGCCACCACAGACTCCACTGTGAAAGGTTATGTACTGTAGATACTGTAGGTTGGTAAGTAAGTAACATTAGGCTAAGTGCATGTTTCTCTTCTTTTACATGCTAATACTGAACAAAAGCCATCAAAAAGAGTTTCCAAAGAAGGTTATGTGAGACATTTGCGCAAATTTAGGAATTACTTTTTAAGGTTTTTAAAGAATGCAATATAAGGCAATCGATTGTCCTCCTGTAGGGGGGGGGGGGTCTACTGTGATAGGCTATCCATAGGCTTGTAGCATTAGGCTTCCCAAAGGATATTTAATCTGATGTAAAGAAAATCAATTTTAGAATACTTTTAACAATAAGAACCTGTTTTTGTAGGACCCTGTGTATTGCTATAAGAATGGTGTGGTAAATATGAACAAAGGATGGGATGAAAAAGAAACTTCTTATTTTTTCGCCATTTTCACACTTGTCTATGGGGTAAAAAACAACATATTTCTGACAGATGTGAAATTAGAGGTAATAATTGCACTAATGTGGCATGTAGACACAGTTGAGACATACATACATTGCTATTATAGACTTACCATGGTGGGTTTCGGCTGAAAGTTACAAACTTTCAAATTGCCTGTTTGTGCGATTTTCATTTTTCAGTCTCTCACTCCTTTGCGAGAGCACGTACAAGTTTACGATATATTTTAGGGTAATGCAAAGGCACGTGTTTACAAAATACATTATACAACAAGTCTAAATTCTATTCCTCCTTGTCTGTGAAAGAGCTGCTTAACTTTAACAAGTTTATATCTGGCTTAAAATGGCCATGAAAACATTGGTAAACATTTCTGCTATGGATTTTTTATCAAGTTATATCTGTCTTAATATGGAAATATAAAATTTATCTTGTTTTTTCATGAAGTTCTTTTATCAAGTAATATCTGGCTTGATACGGACATATTAAAATTAATTGTATATGAGGCATGGTCTTATCTTAAGTGATATCTGGCTTACTATGACAATGTAAACCTTGAAATTTATATCTGGTATGCTGTTTTATCAATTTATATCAGGCTTGATAGGGTCATATGAAACTTGAAATGGATAGATCTGTCATGGCTTTTTTTTTTCAATTTTTTTATCTGAAATGATGTGGCTATATTAAACTTGATATGCATATCAGAAACAATCTTTTTCAAGTGATGTCTGGCTTCATATGGCCTTGTACAACCTGATATGTATATCTGGTATGGTATTTTATGAAGTAATATCTGGTTTGATATGGCCACAGAAAATTTTAATTGTACTGTATGTCTTGCAGGGTCTTTTAACAAATTATATATGGGTTGGTATGGCCACATGAGACATGGTACGTATACAGTACCTGACATGGTGCTTTATCAAGTTTCATCTGTCTTGATATGGTCATATTTAACTCAAATTGTATATAATCTGGTATGGTCTTTCATAAAGTTATATCTGGCTTGATAAAGCCATATGAAACTTGATTCAACATATCAAGATACGTATATCTAGTTTTATATTTGAATTGATGTAGCCAAATTTAACTTTATATTAGCTAAATATTTATACCAAAAGCCATATATGGATTTTGAGTGAGGGACTAACTTCAGTTTTTTTGTTCGCGGCGGTGGTTCTTCTGGTTAGTTTTACACACCACTGGAATGGATTCACACTTATCCACGTAGCTGGTTGTAAGAAGAGGTAGGGCTCTAATCTGTCATGCTACCAGACATCACATACATTAATATAAGTGGTTCTTACAGTTTCATTGTCAAGAGTGTTTAAAGATCGTTCCTATGGTGCTTTGGAATGTGTTTTGTTAATAACATGGGTTAAGTTTATTTATGTTCTTTCAATTAATAGCTATTAAACAACTTTATAAATTAGAAAAATGACTGGTTTCTTTAATACAATTGTGTTAAATAGCCTAAGAAAACAATATTTCTCGTTACAGAAAGCTTTCTTTCAAACATTCACGAACAAATTAGGTTTCCAACTTCAAGGGTATCGTTGTTAGCGATGAATATCGCTTCCTGAGTTTGTACTCAGTTAGCGAAATAACTGGTTGTACAGTAGCTTACTAAAACAACACTGGACATTCGATTCAATCGAACTACCAACTGAAGATGCCATCACCTTTTTTATAAAGGAAATACTTATTGAAATATTTTCGATTTCTTAAAGTATTTAATTTAATAATTTGGAACGACCGTCTGGGTAAAGGCTAATTGCACACTCCTTTTTCAGAGATCGGTAGGTACCCTTTGTTAGACATATTTTTTACGTATTTTTGCCGTACATAACACGCAGTCACGATAATATTCATCCCTCTTGTTGGAGGGGTACGATTCCAAATGATGGTCTTTGTTGTCCGGCCCATGACAAAAGATCGGGCACGAAAATACGGCGCGTTTCGTGCGCAACCTATTTTCTGCCACAGTCGGAATTCATGGGATTTAAAGGATATCCAGTCAGAGTTTGTTTACCATACAAACCCAATCAGGAGGTCCTGTAGGTACGTCTCAGTAAATAAGCTGATACAGATTCGGTATTCTGTAGCAACTAAGATCAAAACGTAACATAACATAGCATATTACCTAGTAAGATTTATTGCACGTGCCTCAATGTTTGTTCTATTGGTGCGTCGTCGCGCCTGTAGTTTTGTGTGTTTACCGAATTTGAATGTATACTGAATTTTCATTTAAACCAGATTTGAGTGTATACTAATTTTGGGTTTATAAGACAGGGCCCCTTGTCGACTTGTCTCCTTGATACAATGGAACCCGGAAATGAATTGCCTGCTAACTTCTTGACGGGGAAAGGGGGGATGGATTGTGATGGCACACCAACCTAGAGGGATGGACCGTGGCTGTGTTTACCCCGCCCTCCCCTCTGCTCATCCCCTCTTAAAATGGCTTAAAATAGTCCAGAATAGCAAAACAAATCAAGTAAAATTATTCAAAAAAAAATAGAATAGTGTCACCATAACTAATAGAAATTTACAGTAATAGCAACTACCATCGGTTTCCACAGTTACCTACCCCTGCTTCTTCAACCGCCGTTTGCCTATCTTGCCCCGGACCTCTACCCATCGTTACCCTATACATGATTTTTGGGGGCTTATATACAAAAAGCCTGTTTCCGGGATTTTTTAAAAATTCGGGGGGGGGGGGATACATGGGCCAGGGCACAAAACGACCATAGTGGTGCCAGTTTGACCAGCGCCCGACCCAACTGTGAAGATGCTCTCGCATTTGGTCGAGAGGCCCGCGTATATATCAAAAGAAGACTTTCTATCCGTCGCTGCATCCGTCCCCTTCATTTAACAGCATTTATCCAGTGGGTGTTTTCGCCGGGGAATTTGAAAGGGGGTAATTGTCCGGAGGGTATTCGTCCGAGGGGATAGTTGATCGGGTGGGTAGTTGTCCGGGTGGGTTTTGTCCGGGTGGTAATTGTCCGAGGAGTATCCGTCCGGGAGGATTGTCCTGGGGGTAATTGTCCGGGAGGTAATCGTCCAGGCGGTTATTGACTGGGGGTACTTGTCCGGTGGATATTGTCCAGGGGGCATCCGTCCGGGTGGATATTTGTCTGGGGGTATTTGTCCCTGTTTGATACCCAGCACAGAATCTTTTTTAGGATCTTTCCATCACCCCTCCTGGTACGTGGTATGTTCCTTATGTTCCGAAAGTATTCATTGAATACTTCCCTCTACACGGAAGGCTTATACTTGTGTTTTATGTGTTTGTGTACTAATGTTCCCTCCTAGCTCGTAACTGAGCACCGAAACCTGAAACGACTAAAAGCAAGTCTCATTGTCGTTGTCTCGCGAACAAGAAAATAGCAGACTTGAATGATTACGTCAATCAAAGAAATGGTCTTGGGAACTGGAAGTTAAACTTTCAGCAAGTCAATAGTACGCACATGTATACGTACATACGCAATAGCAGGCACTAAATCTTGACATGGCACTGCGTGTTTATAATTCCAGTTCCCATCATGACATGCAATCATTTAAGTCTGGTATAAGTGTTCGCCGGTTTTCTCTCGCTTAAAATGCGAGATCGTCCCAGTGACCCAAACTAGGTGCAAAGGTTCGTTGAAACAGCGTTGTTGCGTAAGGACAAGACTAAAACATTAGTGACACTCGGTCAATTTACCTCAAATTAAAGAGTTTTATCCCAAAATTATTTATTGACTTAGACAATGTTATCGGTGATTTCTCGTACTTCTAGAATTCAGCGATTTTAGTCCCGATTTCTATCCTACGATTGCTAGCCAAGAGAGTATTTCAGTTTTTTGAAAACACGTAGCATTTACGGTGCAGTACAGTAATTTTCCTTGCCAACTAACTTCCCCTTTTACACTATCGTTACGTTCATTATGTATGGGTATACATTGAAAAAAACCTATACTATGTGGTACTAATTTTTGGCGTCTCCTTGAAAGCACGCTCCTCCTAGAAGAAGTTCAATATCGTGCTCGTAAGATATTTGTGCCCTGTAGCGAAACTAAACTTTGAGGATGCTGTTAAGAAAGGAGGGGATCACCCATGGGCATGACAGTCATATAGGCTTCTATGATTGGGGTGGCTCTTGCAGTATGAATTTCTTATAAATTTGTTAAAACTAAATTTTTACTTTAATTGTTATTTTTCATATTTATGTCTTTTACCAAGAAAAGACACGGAGAAAGCATTTTGCTGGTGTTTAGTAAACTTCCCGGCATTAAATGATTGTTCTGTTTAATCCATTTGTTCGGGTATGAGTAAGAAAAGAATGAGGTTTTCAATGTTAAGAAGTGCTAATTGTGAGTGCCAGACAAAAGAATTGAAAAGGCATAAGTCGTATCATCGATCCTTACAGCATTATCTCCTCATGCATGTCTGGGTCTAATTAGATAAGCATAAATTAAAGTCGAACTTTCTTCTCCTGTCCAGGTGGTAGCTCCATGCAGATACATACTTGAAAACGATAGTGATGATAGCACCATTTTTCATCTCAGCACCTTTCAAAGTTAATTTTGTTTGAAATGAGGTAGCAACACCTCTACTGTACCTCAGAACGAAGATATATCAATATATCAGTATATAAATTGGTCATAAGAAGCCTCACCACGGTTTCGATCAACTATTCAATGCTTATTTAAAGCAGCCTATACGATTTCTAATTGACCAAAAAATTCAGGAAACGGTGGATGAAGTCCTCTCCCTAGCAATATTGACTCTTTTCGTTTGCACTGTGTCTGTCAAAATCTAGTTTAAAACTAACTGATCAGCTAAAGATATAGCTTCAAATACAATAATTATCACAGTTTCATTAATACAAAACCGACTGCATGGTCAAGTGGTTAGAGCATCCGACTTGCAGCCGGAAGGTCGGGGGTTCGAATCCTGGCTGGGTCATACCAAAGACTTTAAAAATAGAACCTAGAGCCATTATGCTTGGTGCTCAGCATAAGCAATGGAGTAGGGAAAACAAGTCAGTGAGCCACAACTGGAAAAAAAAAAAAAATCGTGGCGGGCCCGACTTACACCAAATGATTAGAAACTGAGCCGTGAAACCTCATCTAACTCTAACTCTTCATTAATACAAACGCTTGAAAATACAAAGGTAAACATACATCAGTGATTGCACCGAATAAACGTTTTTCAGTGTACCTCTTTTTGGCGAAGTGAACATTTCTTACAAATGGAATCCCTAAATGAAGATTGTGTAGAAGCGAGAAACAAGTTAAGGGGATTACCGTTTCCGGCAATCTAAAATGTATTCTTGCCAACAAAAAGTTTGGAACGCTGTGCGCCAGCTAATGGTGGCGCTTGTAGTGTCCTTTGGGCGCACGCATTCACACATAAACCACAGAGACGTTCACTTGGGTTTCATAATATGTACATGGTGCATTTCCTATTAATTAACATTAATACATAAACATGACAAGTAGCATACAAGTAATGTTCCACACCTTTCATGTAAACTTGTTTGAAACACAAACATATATTTGATCTTCCGGGGTTCTACGGGAGCGTTGCCCTTGACCCTACTAAGCTGGGCTTCAAGACACCACGCTGTTTGGTGGGAGGTTTCGCCTTTCCGTTGCGTCTTTTAGTAATTTGAAAAGGGGACTTCCCCCTCTTGGACAGACTTACTTGCCTGCTTGTGGCCCCATGATAAAAAATGTGGCCTGCTAACGAAAATAATTATGAGCCCCTGCCTTAGGGGAAAGATAGCAACCCCCTAATCAATCCAAGGTCAAAATAATAAGATGAAAAATGAAGAAATACAAAACATTAGTCCTCATTATGAAGCTATGATATTACACCTGTTCGCTGCAAGTTGACTTCTGGTAGAAAATGGGGTACCTTCAGTTGTTAATATGTTGAGAACGGAAAATAATAAGATGAAAAATAAAGAAATACAAAACATTAGTCCTTATTATGAAGTCATGACATTACACCTGTTCGCTGCAAGTTGACTTCTGGTGGAAAATGGGGTACCTTCAGTTGTTAATATGTTGAGAACAGAAGATGGAAATGAAAATTTCAACAGAATGCTTAGAATCAGTTTCTCTGTATTATATCAAAAATAAATTCGGGTTTGGACTATTTTTTTTAAGATAGCCGAAGGGGGGGGGGGGCTTTTCTGCGGTCTACAATGGGACGTCGTCCCTGAGCCCCTTGAGGAACGTTCCGCTTTTGGGGGTGGGGGCAGTGGCATATGTTAAATTAAAAATGTTCCTCTGTCCCTGATCCCAATTTTTTGATTTGCCGTTACAAAAGCAAGTAAGCTATTTGGATCTTGCATTGTTATTTTGCTACCCTGGGTGGGAACCATATTTAAAAGTAATTTATGTGTGGACCATACCCTTTACTTCAACATGAGTTTCATTGTTTCAATCAAAACAGTACTATGCGATAGATGGAGGAAGGGGCATTTGCCCAGTCCATTCTCTGAAAGGGGGCGATGAGCTAAAAAAGGTTGAGAACCACTGATCAAGGGCAAGATTAGTTTAGAGCCAGGTACCTAAACCCCACGCCCGTAACGCTCCCACGACGCCTCGGGTGCCGTTAAATAGTCCCAGCATTCCAAACACTTCTCTTTGGAAGGGAAGAAGGGGGGGGGGCTTTACAGCCTTTTCAACCCAATATCTCAAGAAAGGAAGATTGCATACATTTCAAAATTACTATCTAGATGATTTCTATTAAGAAGAAGGACTCCTGTTTTTTGTGGAGGTCAAAAGGCATCTGGGGTCTTTAGGGGTCAAACAAAGAAGACCTTGGTAATACATACATAAACAGAAGTTAGGTTACATACACACTTTTTTATACTTCTCATGGTGATGTAGTAAATCCACTAAATGCCCCAATGGTTTTGTTGGGGGTGAAAAATCATATGAGGTCATAAGAGGTCAATAAGAAAACAATCTCATGATTCGAAAAATCTAAATAACAAAAATTCTTTTCTTCCAGCACATTAAGATCACATTCAACCTGTGACAGAAAGGAACGATTTTTTTCATCATTCAGGATTAAAAGTGTATGAATTGATCATCGAAACTATAATCCTTTTTTGCATTCTAGTATATGTTTTGCATGTAGATCTACCAGCTGTATGAACATCAATCAATACATGGACATTTCATACAAGTGCACCTGTAAGTTTCAGATGCTGTAGATTGCATTGCAGTTTTGTGTAAAGAAACAAACTGTTTGTCACATGGGTTCTATAAAAAACTCCTTACTTTGTAACTTTATTTGGTTTACAGAATGTATTAACCTGGAACATTTTCATTTTTTTGTTTTATACAACCAGCTAATTGACCCATAAACATGGACAATGCACGTGATGGAGGACAGGGTCCAGAGAGAGCGCATAATGCAGCTAATCCTGACAATCCTGCTATACAGCCAGGTACTGTAGTGATACTTTTTCAAGGTGTAGGTATCTTTCACCGCAAAGGAAAGAAATGAAGGTAAAATCTATCCCAGTCAGGGCCGTAGCGAGGGGGGTGTGGGGTGTCACACCCCCCAATATTTGGTCGCCGTTGGTAAATTTTCGGTCTGTCGGCAAAAAGGGGAGATGGGAAGGAAAAGAGGAGAGGAGGAAAAGAAGAGGGAACAAGGGAAAGGAAAGGAGTGAAATGGAAGACGGAAAATGGAAAGAAAAAAAAAGAAAGAAAGAAAAAGAGAACGGGAAAGCGCGACCAGTCTGATATCGGCTATTTCGATTTTCGGCTCTTCATCTGATTGGCCCATTCAAGTTCAAGGCCCGTCGGCAAATTCACCATGCATGTGACGGCCGTATTAACGACAGTCGGTGTAATTGGACGCGTGACCGAGTCCGTCGGTAACTCAGGGAAAGAAAGAGAATTTAAGGCTTACGAACAGGCGCGCTATTTCGGGTCATATGACCAGTGTTTTAGCCAACCCTATTCGTGCGACCGTGTCACATTAACAGCGACAAATGTCGCACAAAAAATCTGACAAGCACATTATACGCGGGTGTAAATTTTGGCAGAATCAGCCTCACCAGAATAATTTTGCCAGTTCCTTGCTATTAGCATATCATATTTGTCTGCTTTAATTGCGACAGGACTTCCTAATTCACAAGCCTTTATTTTAACCTCTGAGCCCCACTCCCTTACTTTAATCTCGTTGATTGTTGATTGAAGTTGATTGCTCCATGGCGTCGTTTCCACTAGCCTCGAAGTGGCTGGACTGGGATGTTCCGAGATGGTCTTCCACAGATGGTACCGCTAACTAACCAATGATATGCTGGTTCTTCACGTTGAATCTCTTTCCAAAGAATTTCGTTGTAGCCGTTCGCAGAAAGGGTCTGCAAAACACGGAAAATATAGATAGACCGCAAAAGGCTTGACAAGAATTCCTTGCACTAAAGTGAATCCATTCAGTTTGATTCCCATGATTTCTAGTATTTCAATATTCCAAGCTTCCTTAGTAGAATATTCCATGAAACTATAAAAAACATGAAAAAACATAACAATATTAAATGCATACAGTACTACGAACATACTTCACAACAGCAGTGGTATACATACGTATGTAACTGGAATGTCACTATGTTGAACAATGGAGATAAGTTGACATTTCCTAAAGAGACAAATATATGAGAACTGACTGGCAAGTTAAATAGCCGAACTTACCGCAAACTTCAGTCTAATCCTAATCAAACAAAGACTTGACTAATCTGTTGCAGGTTCAGTTGGATTTCAAATCCCCTTAACTATTTAATATATATAATTACAGAACTGCGCTGCAGACTAACAACTCAATGTAAAATTCATGACACTTTGTAAACACGGTATCTCAAGGGAGGAAGAATAGATATATTTCTTACTTCGCATGTCGTTGTAATATAATCAGTTCTCAGAGTAACCCTATTGGTTTGGTAGAGTTCAAAGGTTACCTGCGGTCGCTGGAGGAAACACTAAAAAGTCTTGGAAATTGCTAGTAAACGTGATAGCACAAGATAGGAATGATGAACATTTTAAATACTTTTAATATTGGTCTGTTATCTTGACAATAAAGACCCTATTGTTTTACTGCTTTACGAAAATTTCAGAAGTCATTTTAGTTCACTAGAGTCAAAAACTGAAAACGTTTTAAATGTGATTTATAATGCAGTGTTGTCCACGGTCCAAATTTTCTCCGGGCGCTTTTCTCTTATCTGGCAGATGACATCGATTGTCGTCCTGGCCATGGTGGGTTAGATGCAAAATGGTACTACATGTGATGCTAAATTTGAATTGAACAATTCAAACGTTACCAAAAAAGGTGAATGCTATTTTTTTTTGCCCGGGTGGCCAAGATTTTTGTCCGGGATGCCAAGGTTTTTGTCCGGGCGGCAACTTTTTGTCCGGGCGTTGATGCATGCTCTTCAGATTTTATCCGGGTGGCGTGCCCGGATAAAACGGCTGGTGGAGAACACTGAAATGGAAATCATAATTACATTTTATAACTGACATGAAAATGTCTTACAGTCAGTGGATGAACCTAATTGCTTTGGTAGAGGTCAAATTTATTAGTGGAGGTCACGTGGTGAAAACATTGTACCTGCTCACAAACATTGTGGAGGTCAAGGGTCACTAAAGGCCACAAGAGGTCAAATGCTGGAATCCATATAAATATGATATTTCATGAACAGTACCTTTGATGAGGTATACAGCTGGCCTTACCACTGTCAGAATACTGTACCATAAGAATCATATTCATTGCTGAGAAAGTTAGTTGCACACTTACTGTGAGACATCCATGTGCAATCCACTAAAATAGCTACCTTTGTCTTGCCTTTTGGTGAAGCCTTGATTGTAAACACCCTGTTAAAGCCGTTGAAGTTAGCTCTTGCTTTTAGTATTGCAAGGCTATCTGGTATTTTCTCCATAAGGGTGCTTTTACACTAGATCCGAATCTGATCGCCTGCGCGGGGTCAGATCTACTGCTTGAGATAAAATTTGTAGTGTAAATGCAGCATTTGATCCGGATTTGATCGACCAATTTTGATCCTGGTTAGAGGGAGGATCAGACCCCGCGCAGGCGATCAAAACTTGTAGTGTAAATGCTCTAGGATCAACGGTGACCCGAGATCAACAGTGAAGCTTGTGCTTCAATTTCGAAATTCATTTGCAGGACACTTTCGCTGAAGCACGGAGGAGGATCAGAGTATGACAAGTGTAAATTCACCAGGATCAAGCCTTACAGGCAATTTGATATACTGATAACATCGGGCGATCAGATCCGGATCTAGTGTAAAAGCACCCTAAGTCTTTGAGAATTTCATCAGGATTACCTTCTACATGTTTTTTGAAGAAGCACTTTGTGATCAAACTGTGTCAATTTGAAACTTGAGAACGTGAACGTATTTGATATTTTAGAGGAGAAATCACCCAGCCTTTTGGTATTCTGGTTTTTTATTTTGCTTATATTGATTTGCATTTTTTTCTTTTTGCATGTAGATCTACAGACGTATTAAAAGCAGTCGATACATTGTTGATTACTTTGCAGTGGCATGCATATCAGAAAATGGTACATGTACTCAACAAATATATATATATATATATATATATATATAGTCATGCTTTGGGGAGTTTTAACCAGAAAGCTATGCGTTGAAATCACAAGATATCAAAATATAATGATGGGGATATATCGAAGAGACAGTTATCAATTTTTTTGGACTTGATCCAAATTGACCCTCGACCCGAATATGTGCCGGACTGTGTGATGAAGCAACTTGACAAGTTGATAAATGAAGAGCAAACATAACTAAAACTCTTGAAACTTTGTATTTGTAAGAGCTTTACGTCTTTAGTACGCCCTCGAAAACAAAAACAGTTTTGGTGACTCCATCAGTAATATCTATGTCTCCTAAAAGCTTAGTGTGGCCTTCTTCAGTGTGAAATGACATTTTTTGGTAGCATTTCTTAAAACCCCAACACAATAAATCAATAAAAATAGCATTTTGTATTCTAGTGTGCAAAATAATTACCTTTCAAAACTAGAGGGATGTAGGAATAATACTTTAAAACAGAGATATTGAGCCCTAAACGTGGTTAACTGTGTGACAGAAATAGTCAAAAATGCAAATTTTGGCTGTTTTATGAAGCAATCTTCTATATAAAGCACCATCAACTTTGATTCATACATTACATTAACCATCATCATACTCCATAGTGTAGTTTCATTTTTTTTTACTATTAAACGCTGGTGGGATTTTTAATCGTAGAGGAATTTGAGCCTCAAAATTGGAAAAAAGTACCAGTATGTAATTTTGTTGCCAATTAGCAAAATTTCAAGGAATTTTAAATCCTTAAAAATTCAATACATTCTGCAAAAACTTTTAGGATATGCCTTTTTTGTGACACAATAATCACAAAAATATCTTGGGAATTTTTCGAGTCAGTTGAGCACCAGTCTTCGATGATATCACACTGAATGCCCCTTATTATTCACTATGGTTGGATGAATGTATTCACCCAGATTATTTCTTTTATGTGTACCATGCATGCAGGAAACAGCACTCCTTCAGGATCTCAATTTCATGAACGACAACGGAGACGTAATGACAACAAATCTCCAGGTGCAGTAATGTCACAATTTATTAACCTAGACTAGACTAGACTATAATTTAAATGGAGGAGAGCGACATAATATTTTTAGGTATTCAGGATGTAAAGATTGATGCTTTATTTTTCCTTTCGGCAAGGCGTCACTAAGCCTTGGGCTCTCTAGTTACAGAAGCAAACTGTCACATGCGGTCATGAGAGGTCAAAATGTGACAATGTTCTGTATCGCATAAACTATTGTTAGTGGACATCAATATGTTTTCTTCTTCTGCAACTCCTCTCTCCACCTGGCTAAGCCCAGCTACACCAGACACACGGCAGAGTAAGTTAGATGTTATCCTTTTTCCTTCAGTAAGGAACCAGGGAACGAAACTTCTTTTTCATTCCTTGCCGAAGGCAAAAGGAATAAATGTAGTCAAGGCAGCGTGTCTATGTATGTGTATGTTTTTGACACTTGGCATGAAAACACGAGTTTTCAAGATCGTTTCTTTTTATGTTTAAAATGCAATCAGGTAATGACATTTATCCAAGATTGAGAGTATTTAGTCAACGACGCACTTTGCAGAGTTTAGTACCACTAAACAATACCTCTATTTAAAAAATAGTCATCCTGGAACCTGCAAGATAAACATCCCTTACAACCTTGTCAGACGTATTTGAACTATTGTTACAAGATCAGATCTACGTGCAAAACGACTTTATGAATTATCAGCTTGCCTCACTACAAGGTGTTATCTACATAGGTTAATTGAACATGGAGTCAGAAAAGCCGAAAGTACCCCTGTTCATATTTAACGTAATTGTGAAAAACAAAGGAACATGACAGACACGCTCGCTTATGTGTCCACCTTTAACCCTAGACATTCAAGAAATTTTCGATGTTATACCGGTATACAATAACATACCCATTTGAACTGCAGCATCAAAATCAATACTGTTTATGAAAGATGTGAAACTTATCAAAAGCAAGCAACAACCACTGAATTTGAAAAAAAATGCTAATCCAAGCAAAGTTTGAAGACAGCGAATTAATTAAGCAAATAAGCAAATCAGAAAATGTAACCGTCCTTGTTGTAAAATATGTCCTAAACTAATGCAGGGTGACAAAATTGATTTTTCTGCCACAGATGAAGACTTCTTTGTTAAAGCTTACTTAATATGCAAGTCCAAAAATGTTGTATATGTTCTTAACTGCAGTAATTGTAATGATGAATACATAGGTAGCACAAGAAATTTAGCGAACCAGGTTACCTTACATAGAAACTATATTAAAAATGAATGTTACAGGGTTCTGAAAGTTAGTAAACATATTCATACATATGGTAAACATAATTTTAGAATCTTACCCTTCTATCAATGATCTAACGAGAACCAACTACTTATGAAGGGAAACTGTTTTATCTGTAAATGCAAGCCGTCCCTTACTCCTATGCATCACGAATAAGTGTATTTTGAAAATACACTTTTTGATATTTAAATATTTTCACAAGCATTTGGCATTTTGACCTATATATCAGTAGAAAGGGTAACAGGTGCTCTTTCTACTGAAATTTCTTTTATGTGGTTTAGTTAATTATTTGTGCAAACAATCAAATTTCGTCACATTTGCAGATTGTGTTGATTTGCATATTTATAATATTTTTCAACAATACGTTTATCAGGTCTTGTTGACAATTTTTTGTTTCTTTCATATGACACAAAATCGTAAGTTCTGGATGAAAAATGACGGAGTTATAACGATTTTACTTTTGTCCCCCCTCCCATCACACACAAAGTGTGTGCGTTTAGCCTATAGCTAGGCTAATGTTAGCCTTATAGTAATAACGTTACTACAGTAGCCTATCACAGTACATACTGTACGCTTACAAAACGAAGAGCTAACCCAGCTCACCTGGCTTCTCTGGAAGAAGATTGTGATCCTTCTTGTAAACGTCGGAAGACCCTTACCCTGAACTTTAAAGAGTAGGTCCAGGGCTTCATGAAAAAGCAGGGTAGTAGTAAAAGAGTGCTATACAGCCTGAACGCCATATACGTTCATTGCAGGACCAGTGACGCAAAAATGTTTTTGTACAGCGATGAGTAGGATTTAGCCTCTTTTTCAATCAAAATTACACAATTTTAGGTCATATTTGGACCTCTTTTTTACAATTTGAGCTAAAGTAAATAACCCTGCCCCACAGGCGTTCAAGTACTGTTTATTGTAGCTACGGTGTATTACAGGAAAGGATAGTGATGTTTTGGTAACCTAAGTACAGTACTGTAGGTATCTAAATGTTTGTTTTGAAAATTTTACACATTTTCCCCCAGAATTTTCATTATTTTGAAAAATAACGAAAATTAACCAAAATATCCCGCCAAATCGTGAGTGACAACCCCCAAAATTGGTATTTTTGAAAGGATCTATTCTTTCTCAGTCGTTTGATAGTAAGGTTATGTCTGTAGGATGTGGGGTTTGAATTTTATATTTTTTCAGAACTGTTAAGTCGCCAGGGTGTTACTATTAACCCCTTGTGCTGTAGGTATGTAATCTTGTTTGTTGAATATAGAGTAGCTAACCATTGTATTTGTCTTCGTGAAGTTCTCGCCGCTGTGCGGTATTACAATGTTAATAGCTTCTTTGTTAAACTTAAATCCGGTAAAAAATCTCTTTGGTAGACAGAGCAACGTATAATCTAACGAACTGTTCTTTAAATGTGTTGAGACATCCGTCAAGTCTAATTGGTATTTACTAGGACAACCCCACCAAGTCTCTTTTATCGACTAACTTTGTACATGCTCGTGTGATTTACCTCTGAAGATAGATGTATGTATGTATGCACTCACAGACACTTCCTTAGCGGCACCTGGGCAGACAGCGAGAGGTAGGTTCTCGCACGTCTGTCCTAGCTCACGCGCGGCTCGTAACTGGCGTAGCTGCCGGAAAATTCCGTCACTGCAATGAGAAGTCTCTCGCGGCTGCA
>WURT03028718.1:0-15401 GCA_009936505.3 Holothuria glaberrima | reverse complement strand
ACACAGGAACATTATGAAAATACTTGTGAGAGAAATAAGAGGAGATCTGTAAGATTTAGCAAATTTTTGAAAATAACTTTTGGTGGACTGCCTTCTACCTTTAAGGTCACTCTCCAACATTAACAGGGTAAAATACAACTAGATTTTAACATATCGTAGCGTAACAAACCACTCAACACCACTGTACACCGTACCAAGCAATACCATTTAGACTTGAAATTGTACTGACCCAAAGAAAGTATCGCGTAAGATTAATTTTAAAAACATAACTATACGAATTTCAAAATCAAATCGTAATTTTTTTGTAAAACACAATCAGGATATATAAATCTTTGAACTTGATACACAACAATATTAAACTGTGAAATACACGAAATCACTTGTAGAATAATTTAAAAAAGGCTATTAATTACAATAATTACAATTTTGCTGATATATGTCTGTTTTTAGCAGAAATATTTTAAAATTTTAAAATTTTAACTTCTTGACTTTGTTGTTATCTAGTATGGCTAGAGAGGAACAAAAGCGACCCTCTCCTCAAAGAAGGAGGTCGACTTTCCGAAGATGTTTATGTTCCCTCTTTTTTTATTTCATTATTTTATCTAGATGGACAGACAATAAAGAACCACCGAACACCGGACCGAAACCGAAACAATGAAGATAAGTTTCTTTTTCCATAGGCCATAGCTCTCTTTTGTCACTGGATGATTAGCAGTCAACGATGTAAAACGTATCAGCACGTCGAGAAAGGAAAACTCCCAACAGCGGTACTTTGCAAGTTAGCCAGGCGCGTAGCCAGGATTGTGTCATGAGGAGGGTTTGTTAGGGTGTGACATGGGGGGATATAAGGGGAAAGGTGACGCCTCCCCTTCGGGGAAACAGCTTTGTAGGTCTCCAGATGCGAAATGGTGTAATGTTTGTGCCTCAAACGTAGTGAAGTATATCGTGTCAGCATCTTTTTTCCAAGACTCTGATGATTTGGAACGTCACCATCTCATGGTACGTAGCGTGCAAAGAATGTAGTTGCTAAAATATCTCCCAAATCGTTGGAAATGGCTTTTACCAAAAGCCGTGTAAGATGTATTTAAAATTTCGTTCATTTCGAGATCTCGTGATTGAGAAAAACACACTTCAAGTAAGGCAAATAAGAGGCAACGTTTCAGGCCTATATTTTCTTCTGCCACGGGGCATACGTCCCTCAAAATTCGTAAGCTCGTGCAACTTGGTCTAAGTGGCTTTCAAATATCACTGATCTGGCTATCCTATGTCGGACAAACCGCCCATCGTTTTTGTCATGCAGTGGGTGAGTGTATAAGTTAGTCGACTTATTTTAACTTTCTAGATGGAACTTGAATGGAAAAGTGTACTGAGCGAGCCAACATTGCAGTAGTTTGGGACGATTTTGGGTAGGAGAAATGAAAAGAACAAACACTCAAAAAGATATGCAGGTCACCTTAACACCATTTCTCCCCTCTTCTGTGATTTTCTAATTTGCCTATTCGTCAATTTCTTTTTATCCCAAAGTACAGTAATTTTCCGAAAGAAGTACAGTAATTTTCGAAAGAAGTACAGCTTCACCAATGCAAAGACACCGAAGCACTCCCACTGAGTAATTACTGTCAATTTTACCAAGATGGATGGGGGTACCCCTGGCCAAGTTACTGGTTTAAAACTATCACTGCACCAAAGCTGTCCATTAAGAAGTAATAGTGAGATAACTGCTAATGGCAGGTACGAGGAAATAACGTTTTCAACACATTTTAGTTATGTTTTACTTCATTTAAAGTAAGAAATGTGATTCTTCTGTCCATCCTACACTATGAACTTGATACGCGCTTGCCTCCAACCGAGGGCGCACTTTCTGCCCTGTGAAGTCATAGGCCTAGCTATGCAGAAGGTGTATTCTTTAAAATTTTTCTTTTCTTGTTGTTTAGCTTATAGCTGGTTATTTGAGATAGGTGATATAGGTTACCACACTTTTTATGCACTTACTGTGCTGAAGCCCATGCTTGCAGCAGTATGTACAATTTGCATTGTACATGTTTGTGGTTTGTATATGATGATACTGTATGCATGCAGTTACGCTATGCTTTGACCAACTAGACCAGGGCGCCCTGAGTTCTTGTTATTGTTTTCAGTTCAGTTCGTACTTGCCAACTGGTCGAATTGATTAATAGCCAAGCTAATCATATAAATTTATCTAAGTTTTTATATAATGTATATGTCGTATTTTTCTGTCAAAGAAAACTTCCTGTTTTTTCTTCTTTAGCAAATCGCTTGAAAGTATTTTTTCTTGGGGGGGGGGGGAGAGTTGGTCACAAAATATATCTGGAGGGCATTGCCACACCCATGGCTACGCTACTGAACCCACGACGTTCTGGCGGAGTACGTAGTCTTTTTTCGATCAAACTTATAGGTGGAATTTATAAAAGAAATATAATTTAGGGCAAAAGTGCTCACCCACCCCAACTGTAGTAAATCCCCTAGACATATGCATAGGTACTTTTTCCAAACTCTTTGTCGACTCTCTGGTGAAGAACCAATTGAGGGCGAAACAAAAGGTTACTCCCGAAGGAGTTCTGCTCCCCACAGGAGCTACGTCTCTGAGGGGCAACAAGACTTAACATGACCAACCCATTGACCTTCAGACCTCTACATCATGGGTCTGTCATGCATGGCCCCGTTCGAGATTGGCTGAAAAGAACAGATGCTATTCATGATCTTAGCCAAATGGCCGAGAAGCGAACATATGAATATGTATGACGCCAGAGGACAAAATTCGTTAAACCGAAACTTTGGTGATAAAAATGAAAGTTCAGTGTAGATATGTGATATGTGTCGACAATAACTCTACTTCAGAGTCTTCATGTAATGTTCAAAGGTTACACTGTTTTTACGGTTGCTAGGACAATTGCTACACACTCAAATGCATTCTTATCGGGAATAAATAATCATTGTCTCACTAATAGATTGGATTTATGAATTAAAATAACTTATATTGCTTTAGAAAGTTGCATTTTTCGTTACTTTTGCAGTAAATTTGACATGACTAATAAAATAACACAAAGGAATTACATCTCCAAATCAAGAGTTCTCGCCTTGTTGTAGAGTAAAGAAAGAACAAAATCAAGTATATATTGATTTGACACTGCAGGTTATTTTAAATCTTTGTTATGATTACATGAAAATATTACTTGGAGTTTTCATTCCGAAAATAAATTTATAACCAAGGGTTCGGTCTCTCAGTAGTGTTTTTACCTCCCCCGTCAATTGACCAGTCCTTAATACTATACGATTATACGACTATACGATTGTCCCATCTTTTCTCCAGGTGGGGGAGTGTAAACGACGAAGTAACAGACCAGAAATCTCTAGTTGCCAATTATGAAGCCTCCGCTAGCGTAGACCTAATTAATATCTGATAGAAAAGTGGTGCTCTTTATGTCATTTTACATTCGTAAACCTTCATAAGCAGGGCCGTAGCCTGGGCGAAATCTGGGGGGGGGGGCAGTTCATGACACTATCTAAGTGGAGCACCAAGTGATATGCCTACAGATAGTTAACACCCAGGTGGACCCTTCCTTTTTCACATGTTCTGGGTATCATCGTGAATGGGGGTCCTGAGGTGAGGGTCATGTAATGCCTGGCTTAGGTTCAAAATTTGTACTATCTTTGGCAAAGCTCTGAACTGATCATACTTTTATAAATTGTCATTTTTTTAGTGATATTCTTCATATTTTGTGGCTATGCGGAAGGCAAGAAGCATTGTGTACAAGAAGGGGGCGATATCCTATACTTTCTGAGAAATTTTTGTCTATGTGAGGTGGCTTGGATGAAAAATGGTGCTACCTTTTCTTAAGCTTCGTAAAGCCTTGAATTGGTTATTTGTTTAGGAATCCCTTATTATGTAGTGATTTTTTCTATCATGTTATGGTGTAATTGAAGGGGATATTGCCAAAGGGGAGAAACTACTCCTCTCTGAGAAATTTTTCTTGTTTTAAGTTTTCCTAGATCCAAAATGGTGTTATCTTTTGTGAAGCTTTGGACTCATAACATGGTCTAAACTTTCTGAATTATTCGGCTGTGACATGCATGCCACTCCTACAAGAAGTCTGGTACCCATGAAAGCTCCCCCTAGAGCTCTAAATACGACACTGGATAAGCATTATCAGGAATGACACATTTAAGACCTTAAAGATGATATGTCGTCTCGTAAAAACGCAATAAAAACGTATGCCGGATTCTGGATGACGTCACAGCATACCCTTGTCTTGACTTCGATTGCAAACCGATTCGATGCCCTATCGATAATGTTACATTATCGACAGTGCATTGAATCCGTTAGCATTATCGACGGCCATCGAATTAGTTCGCAAATTGAAGTTAAGATAAGGGTTTGCTGTGACGTCATCCAAAATCCGGCAGAAGTTTTAAATTCATTTTATGAGACGACATATCATCTTTAAAATGCATCTAAGCATTCTTTACTTTTAAATTTTATGCTTCAGAAACAAATTTAAATTTAAAGAAGGAAAGTTAGATTTGATTGAAAGAAAAAATGCAGTAACCCCAATTTGAATTAGTGTACCAGGGCATCCTGTTCCATAAATGGCTCTTGCGAATCATGTTTCTTACTGCGTGAGTTGAAAAATTTAAGTAAAAAATTTACTCCTTGGTTTATCTTGAATATGCAATATTTATGATCTTACAAACCATGAAGATACTTGAAGTGAAATAAGGGGATAGTTGTGAGATTTAACTGTTGTTCAAAATAAGTTTGCGGCGACTAATTATGCCCTTTAAATTAAAAGTTACTTTATAAGCTCATTGAGTTAATATAACACTTAAAGGTTATCATGGCTATTTTATCTTTTGCCTGTGTATATGGTAGTGCATTCAAGCGGTGTTTCTTGCAGGAGGAAGATGATTTATTTGTTGGGCAGAGAACCCACATACGAAGGCATCCATGGCGCGGAGGTCCGGGGACATCCCTGGGAATATTTGAAGAGAACCCTCAAATGCGATTTCCCTGGGTTTGGGGCCTTAAAATCGTTATTTGGACAGTGGAATATTCAGCATTTCTTCTAAAGTAGGTCAACTTTCATTTATGGGTTAGAAATCTCAAGGTCGGTACCTCCCTTGCCCCCACAAGCTACGACCCTGATTAGGTAGGTATGTATATCATGAAGACAGAAATATACTCTAACACTTTGAGCGAAAAACCTACAAAAATGTTTAAGGTGAGAGTCCTCATATGAAAGAAGACATCTGCGCTTAAGAAAAGGGTACATGCTTTTCAGGAATAATTTCGAAAACTTTTCCCCCTAAATTAAGGATTTCTGTATTTGAAACATCAATAGTACCGTAATATATCAAGGTGAGTGACCTTTTATCTCCTCTGTGGTTTCAAAACTTTTGAAATTTCTGTGGAGGAGGTATCATATGCCCAGTAGGCAGGGGCTGGGGGAATGTGTTGCGCGGAAGTAAGCTTCCGCCAGCCTCAATCCAAGAAGAAAACTCCTTACTTGTTTCCTCTGTAAAAGTTTCAAAACTGGCAGTAATTTCCCTTAAAAATTGCCCAGTATGTTGCACCAAATCGCATTTAAGAGCTCTCAAATATTCACAAATTTTCCAAGATGAACAGCTCCTCCCTTTAAACTCCTGTCCGCTTCCCCTAAGACTTATACACCAGGACGGCGGCCGAACAACTTTCGGCCCTAGTCTCAATTGAACAGCTTTCTACGCCTGTGGAGGAACGGAAGTTTGTAGCGGCCCTAGCAATAGTTCAGGGGAGAGTTACGCAGACCATCAACAATCAAAAAGTCAATGAATAATTCGCAAACCCGTAACCAAGAGGGGAGGGGAAACCCTCTCCTGCCAAAGTTCTCCCACGAGGAAATTAAAATTTACCATTGCCTTAATTCGTTTTAGTGTGTCTCACCCTCCAAGGCATACCCCCTCCTAGAAGCTATCTCGCCCCAACCACCATGGCCGTACGGGACTATTTTTCCCAGGGAGGGCGGTGATTTTTGCCCGACTCCAGACCTCACTCCCGGGGCGAATTTTCCGCCCGACTGAGACAAAATATCTGTCCTATTTAGTCAGGTTCCTAACATTTGGGCGGACGCCCCTCAGCCCCCTAGCCCGTACGGCCATGCTCGCCACCCATTAATACCTTATCTTTCTATGCCTGTCTAGCTGTGCAATACCGTGTCAATGATCGCCTCGATTTCTGTGAATAATTCTCATTAGGTTTATGAAACCACGGTTTCTCTAGCTGAGATTTAAGTGAGGTCTCAATGCCCTTGGTCTACTGTTCTGTTGGGCGCCCATTTGCAACACCGATCCAGAATTCTCGAGAGACAGAGGATCGAAGAGGGACTCAAGGACAAATATGGCTACATACCAAAGTACAGGAGCATTCATAGGCCTATTTGTAATGTCTACGGCAAAACATTTCCAGTGGGGAGGGTTGGCCTCCATGCACATAACGGATCTTCCTTTGACACAGTGTAGGCATACCACTGAACTTATGAACAGGTAGGCGAAAACTTGAAACTGCTCACAAAGAGGTATGATCTCCGAAGCGACACGAATTAAGCTAACTTGACCAAAGTAATAACCCCCTACCTAAAAGACACATTATACTGGACCTCTGTATTGCCCATCACACACTAATCAATTCTGATAAGTCCACCAGATGTATACACATGATCACTGGGGATTCTCGGACAACATTCCCGGAAAATTTCAACCCGGTGACCACCCCGGCAACCTACCAAAACAGCCACCCGGAAAACTACCCCGGGACAACTCATACCCTTGGTAATTCCGAATGTCACCGTTGGGGAAGTTGTAGGAGGGAAAATCACCCCGGGTGGGAATTGTCGAGGAGGGGCCGTCCGATCGCTGTCCCATTAAAAATCGAACAACTACCACATGTTTGGGTGATAATTCACTTCATTAAAGTATGGAAGTACTACCTCGAACTTCCATGATTAAAGATGTACAGCTGTATCACTCCTACAAGTTTCCCCTCACTTCAAAATCGAGGGATCACTGCTGAAATTTTTTGAAACAAATTTTCGCTATTACTTTGAGAGAGTCCAGGTAAGAATATGAGCAACTTTCCATGGCATGTAATATTTGACTCATATAAAAAAAAAATTTGGGCGACTCTCTAAGCTTACGTGTGTAAGGATGAGTGTGATTGATGCAAGTTCGGACATATTTCCAAAGCTGTATTTTCTTTACACTTGAGCTCTCGTTCCAAAGTAAAGAATCAAAATTAGCCATCCAATTAAGCTCTTCTCTGTAACTGCTTGTTTCGCCAACAACAGCGGGTTGGACCAAGTTGGACAACTTAGAAAGTAACCTTCAACCTGCAGATAAGTTCAAAGTCTGTATTTTGAAAGCTGGAATAGTTTACTGAATAACTATGTAACCTAGGTAACGGCGTGTTGTCGTGAAGATATCAAATGAGAAACTTTTTGTTGGAGATTAATTCAAACAGCACAATTATTAAGCATCACCGTTTAAAGAATGACTTCTTGGTGCTAGTATTACTAGGACAGATAAAGATTTACGAGGATTATATGCCGATAAGGAGAAACCGGCTGTCTTGACATCAATCATCTCGGGAAAATAGATATGATGTGATACTAATTTGGTTAATTTATGCAAGTATGTGTTCAGCGAAAGACTTAGTCCACGAGACCGTAATTCGTCGTAATCTGGCCTAATCGTCGCAATACTCGTGAACGGAAGCAGACCTTTGTCTTATTAATGTTTCGATCCTTCTTGTGGTCAAAAAAGAAGGTTATTTTTCAGAGAAAAAATTAGAAGGGATCGGCATTGGAAGAAGATTATTGACTGAAAGCGTCAATAAAAGGAACGGAGGGTATAAGTCGAACCACAGGAAGATCTCTAGAAGACTTTATAGCAATTACAAGTAATTACGTGAAAAACAAGTCTTTAAGATGATTGCGGCCGCCATGTTTTATTCTTTGGATATTAACGAAATGTATAATTTCAAAAAAGAAAACCTTTAATCCGAAGTTGTGTTACTGGTTTCGTTCACTTTTTCTAATTAGTACAGTATCGATGAACAGCATTACATTTTGACACATTTCTATACATGTTTTGTGTTATATTCCGTTCATACGCCGAGTGCGTGGACTATCCAATACAATTCGGCATGGCTTCCATGTCTGCATCAAGTCATACCAAAGCTAAAAGGGAATAATATCAAAATTGCCGGTTGTAGATAGAAAATATGATTCGCTTTAAAATGTGGAATCTTGAAGTCTTTTGAAGATAATGATGTTGAGAGCAGAGGAGACTTTAAAATCAACTCTTTTCTCTATTTTCTGTAAAACACATTATAATCATTGAGTTACGTCATGCCGTATTACAATAATATGTATGTGCTCCCTCCTGAAGGAATTGGACGGGGAAGTGGTCGGCCAGCGGAGAGAAAATCGGTGATGGCAAAAGGCTTAGTTGTGATAGGAATTATTCAAATACTTCTGGGTCTATTAATCATTTTCGTTGGTGTTTATAGACTTCTTGCTACCTGTCAAGTCGCCAATCTAGCAACTGGGACGTGGGTCGGGGCATTTGTGAGTTAAATTTAATTTGTTGTTAATCCTTACATATAATATTATTATTATTATCGTCGTCGTCGTCATCGTCATCATTATTATGCATAAATCTGAGGTAGCTACACTGTAAAAAATTTCTGTAGATTTGCAGAACAAAAAAATAAAGAATTACATGAAGAAAACGGGAAAAGTGTGGCCAATTTTACTTTTTCCGTTTCCTCTTTGTGTTTCTTTATTTTTTGTTCGTAATTCTAGATCAGTGTGCAGACATTTTTTACAGTGGGCTTTCTAGTTTTAGTTCATTCTCTTTATGGAGAGGTAACATTAAAATTTATACATGTACCGGTACATGATACAGCTATAACAAAGACAAAATAGTAATCTGGAATTGTAATAAAATAACGTAATTTACATTAAATTAGAGTGAATGGAACGCAGCGAAATTTATGGCACAATATCCTTAAAACAGCCCAAAAATATAAGGTGACGAATTGAAAATATGAATGACATTAAAAGCTTTAATAGCCCTGGTTTTACTCATTAAATGACATTGTAAGGTCCAAACTACTTATCTTGATAGTATTAAAAGTCTATAAATTTTGTGATTATATGACTATATCAATTATTAACGCAATTATTAGGAAAGACATATAACATGTCACGGTTTTGGATAAGGTACTGCTGATGACCGTGTAATTCCTTATTGGCTCAGTAAATAAAGAGTGAAAAGTTTCAAATATTTTTATGTCACTTTCTACTGATTTCTTGTCTTGCTTTCATTTTTTATTTGATTTGAATTTTAGATCCTGTTCGATGGAATAATTGGGATTATAGCTGGACAAAACCGAGAGGAAAAAACAGTAAGTTGTACATAATTTCCACATCATAGGCAAACAGGGGCGTATTTAATTCGAAAATTCTTTTCACTTTCGTATGATGTTCAAGGAGAATTATTGAAAAGAGCATGGCATATAATAGAATAATATTTAAATCACAATAATCACGTTCTTGAAAAAATCTACCTTACCATTAAATTTGCATAACACCAAACATAGTTCTCGATGGTCCGTAGCCACAGGGGTGGTATCCCGGGCAGTGTTGCTCTTAATTTTGACGTTATGGCACCAAATTTTGTTTTCCCAAAGTATTGATATAGTAATAGACCTCTATGGTGAATCCATGAAAATCATCTCTCCCAAGCGAAAACTCTGTCCCTCGAAATTGACAGTAAGGTTGTATGAGGGTGAGAGAAGGGCGGGGTGTCGAGGGGGCAGCGGGGAGGGGGTAGAGGGGAAGATGTACGACTAAATCCTCCTTATTGCATCGAATGCTTTCTAACCAGCCTTTGTTCAGTCTGCTATTTATAAAACAATTTTCCCCTTTGACGTTTTCTCCAAAATCAATTGTTCTCTTTTTCCATATTATTTGACCTTTGACATGCTTGCTATGAGTATGCAAAAACGTACAATCTGCAACTATAGTCTTATCAAACGTAATCATTTTTACATCACTTAATGATTTATGTATTCTTCATTTTTTTTTTTTTTTTACAGTTAACCAGTTTTACTGTGCTCTCCTCTCTGGCAATAGTTCTTTCTATTGTTTTAGTTTCAATAGAGGGCGTGGCACTCGCGCGTGAGATCACTAACTGTGATCCGCTTGTAAATGATTGCGTGGTGAGTTGTCACTTATTTTAAATGCGATTTTTAACTGTTAATGGGGAAGAGATTGGTTATATTAAGTACTTTATATGTCAAACGAAAAAAAGGTACGTATCATTCTAAAGCTCATTTTGTATATCACCAAGTTTCATACAATACAGTTGAAATTTACCAAACGTTTTAGTACCTGACGTCAAACAGAACCATGTGCTCTTCTTCTCAACTGTGTATTTTCTTTTCAATAGAAATCATAAGACAAAGATTCACCCTCGATTCACATTGTTTTAACAAAATAAGGTAACGGCTCTCCCAAGTTTTACTAAACATGGAATTTTTTTGCCAAAGATTCACTATAAGTGGAATTAACAATTGGTTGTGATTGCAGTAATTCTTGGAATTTTTATACGTCAAAGAAACAACATTGATAATTCATGAAAACTATTTTCGAAAATTCAATAAAATAACATTTTAATTAGTGAAAGGTCATATTTTGGAAACTTTTGATCGTGAAACTTCCGGTGTTGACGTGGCGTCGGGTGAAAGATGCTGAAGAGGTTTGTACATTTACATATGTGTAAATTTATCATGATGCCATAGAGCTGAACAAGCTTGTCCGGGTATCATCGATATCATCGCTATAACCAGGGAGTTGCTAGCCGAAATTTGGAGTAGGCCTGCTTACTATAATTTGAAGTATTATCCCTCAGTAAGAATTACTGCAATCTCAACCAATTTGTTAATTCCACCAGTAGTGAATCTTTCGCAAAAAAATTTCCCACGTTAAGTAAAACTTGGGAGAGCCTTTACCTTATTTTGTTAAAACAATGTGAATCGAGGGTGAATCTTTGTCTTATGATTTTTACTGAAAAGAAAATACACAGTTGAGAAGAACAGCACAAGGTTCTGTTTGACGTCGGTACTAAAAGTTTTGGTAAATTTCAACTTGTTGTATGAAACTTGGTGATATGCAAAAGGAGCTTTAGAATGATACGTACCTTTTGTTCATTTGACACATAAAGTACTTAATATAACCAATTTCTTTGAAGTATTATCCCTGAGTCAGTTCTTTTATCTTTGGTTTACTCTTTCCTTTATCCCCGTTTACTCTATTGTATTAATCTTGTTGGGTAACACTCACACAGTTTACACCAGCACTCTCTACATTTTGCCAACGAGATGTGTCCGTATAACATACAAATTTAGATTGACAGGTTCATGTGCGTCCTTATTTTTGATAAACTTAAAATACTGGATCTTCTATCGAACAATTGAATATCTTTTACCACCAGTTCGGTACGTTCATGTTTAAATATGTAAACAAATGTTTTCCATCTACTTTAAAACATGTTTTTGTGACCAACAGTGATATGAATACACATTGTACTCGTGGCGATTCAACTGTTCATCTCAGTAACCCTAGTGCTATAACACTTGTAAAAAGTGTTTCTTTTTTAAAATATTTCTTTTTTTACATGTCGTACCACTTTGTTGAATAACTTAGACTTAAGTTTAAAATCATCCAAATAATGTCGTACCACTTTGTTGAATAACTTAGACACAAGTTTAAAATCATCCTCTACTATTCCTAAACCTAATTCGTCTTACAGATCATTGCTATTATCATCTCAAACCGTCTCCTAATAAAATGTATTTATTCATGAAAAATTATTTTTCTAACGTGCATAGTGGTTGCAATATTCTTCATTTTATCAGCTTTTCTCCAACCGTTCTATGCTTGTTTTGCTTGTTTTGTTGTTTTTTAGGGATCTGCTGCTACGTACATCCATTGTTTCAGGCCCCTACACTTTCCTATATATTTATATTTTACCCTATATAATAACGAAACATTTTTGAGACTTGCTGTTCATAAGAATGTTCAATAAAACCCTGAAACGTGAATAGTTGTTACAAGTCGAATAAGGGTTCAAGATACTTACACAATGAGAATCCATCACCAAAACTAACCCTGTTTAAAAATATTTATATTCCAAAGTGGAAACACTCATTTCTCTTAACGAGAAAATGTTGACAGTCTTTTACACTCTCAAACTATGATCAAACAGAAACTTTGCAGTGGCCTATTGATTTGGAGATTTTCACTACCGATTCAATATATTAATAAAACAAAATTTTCAGGGAGATTCCTTGCCTGCGTAGCAGTCTGTAAGATATATTCCTTGTTCAGTCACATTCATAACGGCTGAGCGAACACAGTCCACTCCGCCGGGCAGGAGATTTTGAAAGTAACAGAAAAAATAATATTGTTTATTAAAGCATGCTTTCCATCAGACTTCATTAGGATGCCGCTTCAAAATGTTTCATATAGGGTGCAAAGTTTCCTTTAACTGTTAATGATTACTTTTGTTGTTGAAACGTTACTCTAGTTCTTTTTGAAGGTTCCTCTCAATTATTCATAATCTGCAGGCGAAGATCCAGAGGGGAAATTTTCCGGCTTCAACCCCCCCCTTTTTCGTCACCACTTTCTTTTTAGCTGGTTCCAAAGCAGCATTACAATGTTAATGTATACTAATTCCGATTGCTAGATGCCAGGAAATGCCATTTAATTGCGTCTAATTTACATTTTTTGCCAGAACCCCACCCGCCCGGCCCGGCCCGGCTTCGTTCATATGACACTGATAGTTTCTAACTCTACCCTCAAGGAATTAGCCCACTCCCCTTTTTGTAAAATCCTGGATCGGCCCCTGATTTGTATATTTTCACCATACATTTTAACGACCGAACTTTTTTTCGATTAGTACTGTAAAGATCGTTTAACAACATTTATTACAGCCTCTTTGCTTCTTGGCCTCTAACAACTTAGTGTTCCTAGGGCTTTTCGAAGTGGCTTTTTGTTTTACTGCCGCTGTCATGGCAACGAGGATCACCAGGCGAATGTCTCAGGTGGAACCACTTCAAAGCGGGGTAAGTCAATTTTATTTAATGGTATAATAATCAAAACTCGAGCAGATTAGCGTCCAAGAGAGGGGTAAGGGAGGGGGTTAGAGAAGGAATTGTTCTCAAAATATCTTTCTTTTGCCAGAATCCTCATTCCGTCTCCTTATTACGCTAGAAAGTATTGCGTGCCACATCAGGTTAAATTCACTGGTTTTGGAGAGTGAGGGGCGGGGAGTTCTTGTAAATTTCGTGATTCTTAGTAATTCTCCCCTCCCCCCCCTTTCCTCAGTTATGTCGAAGATAGCTACAGGCTTATCCTACACAAAACACGTGTCCAGTGAAAGCCTGGATAGTCTGCATGGAGAATTATTTCCCCTTCATATCAAGATATTATTTAATTCCTCTTTCACAAAGCGTTTAAATCCTCATTATGATTTGTCCTAGCGGACAGATATACAAGACAAGCACATATCACAAACTAGGACTTGTGCCAGTGGAGAGAAATAGTTGGTTTAAACAACTTCCTGGATGGGACAAATTCGAAGAAATCACAAATATTAGGCAAACATGAATTAGCCAAAGGCCGAGAAGCGATGTCATGATGAATCTTTTGTCCCTACTGTACAAAACACAAGAAGACATATATAGCG
This sequence comes from Holothuria glaberrima, assembly GCA_009936505.3. NCBI lineage: Eukaryota > Metazoa > Echinodermata > Holothuroidea > Aspidochirotida > Holothuriidae > Holothuria > Holothuria glaberrima. The sequence goes on along the minus strand of WURT03028718.1, from coordinate 1,592 downwards.
AATAAACTTCCATGGAGATAAAAGATGATTCAGCATTTTTACAATCAGACACATTCACGCCCAGATCGAAATCTGCTGCGTTTTGCGGACAGGAGCCGCAAACCAAATGGCTTGTTCGTATTTCTATGAAACCATTCACACAGAAATCGCGTTGTGAAAAAAAAGTTTTGCGGGAAATACGTACAAGCTATATGCTTTGCGGCTCCCGCCCGGCAAAACGCAACAGATTTCGGTTTTGGTGTGAACGCACCTTAAAACTATCAGAAAAAAGTGAACTTATTTGGTTGAAGGCCGATTCATACTTCAGTACCGTATAGCGTTGTAAGGCCAGGAGCGGATCCAGAGGGGGTGAGGGTGGAGGGCTTTTCCGCTTCCAACCCCACCGCCTTTGGCACCTCTTAATTTTTTTAAGACGATCCTTGAGATGCACTGCATAGTTTATATATACTTACATCAGTGGCCAGATGCCAGGAAATGCCCCCACCCCCATCGTGGCTTTGTACATTTGACGCTTGTAGGTTCGACTTTGCCCTCACGGAGTAAGACCCGTTTTTTTAAAATCCTAGAACCCCCTGAGAGAAAGCTATGAAAGTTGAACACTGCTTAACTCTAAGTAGTGTCATACGTGATTTGACCCGGAAGAGCAAGGGATGACCACATACGGTTCTTATAGCTTTATAGCGCGTGAAAATTTGGAAGAATAAACCGGTAATGTAAACGTACGAAAAGTATGTAGCAAGCTAATTCACAAGACCCTCCAGACAGATTTACATGTACTTAGGTATATAACGAGAGCTATAAGGGTTTACGTTATCTTGAAATACGAAATTTTCCAATTTTGCACCAAGGCACGTATGCGCAATGTAAATAAACAGAGAGCTCGTCTACAGAATGTAAGCAGAGACCTTATACATAACAGGTGACACATTTTTTATTTCCGGTCTTTTGTCTCTACAGGTGGAACCTCTCCCAAGATGGGCGACTCCTTCTCTTTATGCATTAGAGAGTAAGTACATGGACGACTACCTCGCAAAAAGAGTACATCGGAGAACATCACCTGCGAAGCGTAAGTTGATAAGCATACACACATATATATATATATACATATATATATATATATATATAACATGATTATACAGATGAACGTATACCGTACATATATATATATATGTATATATATATATATTTATGCACGTGCATATGTATTTATTTGTGGGGTGTGTAAGTATAAGTTTTTGGGCGGAAAAAAATTTCAAATATTGTTCTTGCATGATCTTAATTCCTTCAATTCTTTGTGGGGGTACTCTTTCCCTCCCCCTTAAAGGGCAAATCTCGTTATCCCAGACATTTCCAATTCTCCCAACTATGCAACTAGTAGCTCCTCCCATAACTGTGCAAAGTTCCTTTTTGTGCAGACATGAACCTGTTTTATTGCCTAAGGCCACGTCCTGGTAAGCATACAAGGACATGGTATGTAATCCAAGCACTCTGCATTGTGTGGAATGTGAGCTACTCTGCATCTTTTGAATTTTCAAACTTTGCTGTCAATCAAAGAGCAGCAACCAACTGAGAATTTTGATACCCCTACACTA